>CM069408.1:301189372-301361872 GCA_035609135.1 Eleutherodactylus coqui
TCTATATGTACAGAAGCATTGACACATTTACATCCATCCATCCAGGCCCAGGATTTGGGGTCCTTGGATCATTCATGTCGGTGTATACCTTGTATAATATATACTCTGCTCCTCCGAGTAGGTCTGTTACATTCATCATGCTTTCATCGGTCGTGGTGAATTTCTCATTTGCATCGCCTGTTCTGTGTACCGCTCATCGGTCCCATCTTCTCTCATCTTGCCCTGAACATTCAGTTTGTAGCGTCACCAAATTTATCTGTAAATTTAAAATTAAGGGTTTTTTTTTCTGTTTCTTTTACAAATGTAAAAATGTTATATATATAAAGTAACCCAAACCGCCACAACCTGTCTGCTGACTGAGCAGTGCAGCTGAGAATGGTCACATCTGGGGCCCCAGGGGCTCGGATCGGGGCCACTGACACATTTGCATCTTCAAAATTTCACATTTACCATTTTTTACTTTTACAATTAGTTGTTGGTGAATTGTAATTGAAGGTGAGGCCTTGCGGACGTTGCTGGGGGGGGGGGGGGGGGGGGGGGGGGACAGCATACGGTTTATGTAAAGTTGTTCATCTTGTTGCAGTTTGTTTAGGAATTTCCGGGGAATGCCATCTTGTTGTCGACTGAAAAAAAATTAAAAACCTTTAAAATCGAAGCAAAAATGTAATATTTCGCTTTAGGGGGAGCAACACCACAGAGACTGCTTGTACTGAGAATGGGAGGGACCAGGAAGTTTTAGGGGGGTAATAACTGAGCAAGGTGCCCCCTTCTCTTCTCAAACAAAAGAACTATGTAGACTGTGAAAATGTTAGATTGCAATTTGTCAGCCGGTTTCAGGATCTGCCTTACGAACAGATTAGGAAAAGCCAACACAAGGAAATGACAGCTGTGAGTCTTTATCTGGACCAGCAGCTCTCTCCCCATAGCTAAAATTCACAGGGGCTTTTTTTTTCCAGCTGCCTGCGAGTTATGTGGAAGTTGCATTAATGGTTGTTCGTGGATGAGACAGCCTGAATGTATCAAACGTCGCCGTCTTGTAGAGGAAAGACAGAGACGGAACGTAAGGAGATGTTCCTGCAATAAGACCCCCCCCCCCATACTCTCACTATAAAAATTCTACAAATTCTGCTGCAGTCCTTTTTACGACAAATACAGAACTAAGAATATAAAATGTGCCCCTCTGGCCGGTTCACACGGGGCGTTACTGCTGATGTGCAAATTAGGAGGGAGCAGATGAGCTTAAAAACGCAATAGAGTACAAGAGAAACACGAGAAAAGCTACATAAAAACATATAATAGCATGTAACATAGGAAATAATCAATATAAAACACGGCAATGTGAAGACACGATGAAAGAGGGCAACGCAGAAACACAAAACAATAGAAACAAGGCAACAGAAAGGCACAAAACAAGAGAATATAAAGACCTATGAAATAAGGCAACATAAAAAACATACAAAATAAGGCAACATAAAAACATACAAAATAAGGCAACATAAAAACATACAAAATAAGGCAACATAAAGACACACGTGAAACAAGAAGGAGAAGACAGCGAAAAGGCAAAACTATGAAACACAGAAACATACAGAAGTATCAGCATGAAGTAAACTGGATGTAATCTGAGCTCTGACGTCCCGACCTCCAGGGAGAGTTGGGTATAGCGATGTGTCCATATGATGAAGGAACATGTTGGGTTCGGTGTTTTCGGTCAGTGTCTGAGGGGTCTGTCATATTATCTGTTTGCTGATTGGGTTACAGACTGTAATCAAAGTAAAATATAACAATCATGGTAAATTTTGTTTAAAATTAACATTTTTCAGCAGCGGCGCAGCTGGAAACGAGTGTCCAGCATGTATGCAGGGAGGCCACAATGGACGCCATTGACACCACACAGTTATTGTGGACTGTGAATCTCGGATCATGCTGATCGTAGCAGGATTACATGGTTGTCCTGCGCCATACTAGAGGTGATCATGATGGCCACAATCCATGTATTCCTATGGGCTGTGGTGATCACATGACTGTATGGCGTTATTAATATGGACCGTGGTTGTCATGTGACTCGCTGTATTCCTATATAGTCTGACTCATTGTATTACTGTATAGACTGGCTCTAGCAGCACTCATTGCACTTGTATGCAGTGTGACTGGAGTATCACTTGTTATACTTTTATGGACTGAGGCTGAAGCATCAGCAAATTGTATTTCTATATAGTGGGACTGTAGCATCACTCATTGTATCCCTATAGGCTGTGGCTCTAGCATCACTCATTGGACTTCTATGTACCCTGTTTCCCCCAAAATAAGACAGTGTCTTATATTAATTTTTGGTCCAAAAGATTTAACTTTTTTACATGTATAGCTGCCTGGACACTATTTAAATAGCTTTTTCTTATTAACTGTAACTAGGTCTTAATTTTGGAGCAGGGCTTATATTTCAAGCATACTCAAAAAGCCTAACAAAAATCATTCTGCATCCTCAAAAATCCTGAAAAATCCAGCTATGTCGTATTTTCGGGGGTATGCCTTATTTTCAGGGAAACAGGGAAATCATTGTATCCCTATAGACTGTGGCTCTAGCATCACTCATTGTATCCCTATAGACTGTGGCTCTAGCATCACTCATTGTATCCCTATAGACTGTGGCTCTAGCATCACTCATTGTATCCCTATAGACTGTGGCTCTAGCATCACTCATTGTATCCCTATAGACTGTGGCTCTAGCATCACTCATTGTATCCCTATAGACTGTGGCTCTAGCATCACTCATTGTATCCCTATAGACTGTGGCCTTAGCATCACTCATTGTATCCCTATAGACTGTGGCCTTAGCATCACTCATTGTATCCCTATAGACTGTGGCCTTAGCATCACTCATTGTATCCCTATAGACTGTGGCTCTAGCATCACTCATTGTATCCCTATAGACCGTGGCCTTAGCATCACTCATTCCATCTCCATGTGGTCTGACTGTAGCATCACTCATTGTATCCCTATAGACCGTGGCCTTAGCATCACTCATTGTTTTCCTGTATAGACCGTGGCCTTAGCATCACTCATTGCATCTCCATGTGGTCTGACTGTAGCATCACTCATTTACTTCTATGTTCTTGTATCCTTTGCGCTGCCAAACTTGTATAAAGTCTAAACTCCCAACAGCTAGAAGAGCTTCCCATTGGTGGCCAGTGGCTGCTCTGTTACTGTAGACAAATCACAGAAAGAAGAAAAATCGCTTCCAGTGGCCGTACCTACTGATATACTGATACCAATATAGGGGCAGGTGCAGAACCACAAACCCCAGCATGCAGACAGACCAATGACAATATGGAGGAGCATTGCACAGGTGCAGAATACTGACCAGCCGCTCACCTGCCCACCACATATTGGGGGAGGGGCTGCTTATTATTACACTTGCACATAGATAAGGTATATATAGGGTGCCGGGACCAACTGTTACGCATCTGCTCCTCCATGCTGAGGGATGGGGTGTGTATACCTGTCCTTGTATCAGTATATCATAAGCATGGCTGCTGGCAGTGAGTTACCATAGGACTCCTCGTCTAGATTAGTGCAGGCGCTCATTATCAGCCGTATCGTCTATATCATCAGTCAGTGGAGCTCCGGCATCCACGGTGTATCTGTCATATCATAAAACTTTACAGCCGTGGATCTGTCATTGGGACTTTGCAGACCTGTAATTTGTGGATGAGATGCTTAATTTTACAACTTGCGCCCTTAATAGGTCTGTGAATATATAAAGAATGCCTGCTGGGGGGGGGGTTGTGTCCGGAGGCCTCCGGGCCGTAAATCCAAGGGGGTTATTTACAGCCTATAAGTGAGGATATCTGACGCCACGAGGCTCCTGCAGGTTGGGGGGGGGGGGGGGGGTCGGGTTTCATTCAGTAATTAGGAGCAGTTTAGTTATTTAAATACTAAATATGCAGAAGAGATACTTAGTATCATCATTGCAGCTGATGACGTCACCATAGCGACCGGCCCGGAGGACGGCATCGCCCGCACACGTCTCTTCTGCTCGTTATCTTTTATTCGTTCATTCATTTTCTCATTTCATTCTTTCTTTTTTGTTTTTTAAATGTCATTTTATTTTTTCAATGTGAAATGTTTTTGAAAATTTTTTCCACCTAATTTTTATAAATGAGGATTCAGCCGACTTTTAGCGCAAAAGAAAAGATAATTGTACAAATCCGATTATTCTACCTTGTGTGTTAATATAATAACTGCGGCTTTAAAGCGATTCAATTATCAGATCTGATGAGAACGTCTATTGATGCCCATTAGATCTGTAAATGCTGAATATCATCATCATCATCATCATCCTGCCCATTATATAACCGTGGGATGCCATCAGTTACTGGACTCCAGTTGGTGCTTTTTCTCCGCCAGACCTTTTTGTTGCATGTCTTTCGTATGCATTCAGATGTGTTGCATGTCAGTGAATGGAATCATAGGAATTCCTATTCACACCGTGGAATTTATTTTCACCAATTGTGAGTTAGATAAGCAATTTAATTGCACAGATGAGCAGCGCCCGGTGCCACCTCTCTACTTGCGGGTCCACAGTGGCTTGGCACATTCTACCATGGCAGTAGACTGGTCTTAGAAGACTCCTTCCAACATGTTTTTGTAACTTTTTTTGCTACTTTTTTATCAGATTTTTCTCACTTTCTCCCATTAGCTTCATAGGATATAAAGTGTTAACTAATAATGACGTCATCGATCTAGGGATGCTTACCGTAGCATCTCTGTATATACATATAGTACTTAAAGGGGTTTTCCAAGACTCTAACATTGATGACCTATCAGTTGATTGAAGAGGCTGCGGTGCTCAGGCCTGGGACATCACATCCATCGGTCATGTGGCCTCATCTAAGCAGATGGGACTGAGCCGCCTTGGAGTTTATTACACCCTGTCTGGTATGTATTGAAGTGACAGTGACGCTCACCCCCGTCAGCTGATCGAAGTCCTGGGCGGCAGAACCCACCAATCCTGGAATGGGTCATCAATATCTTAGTGCTGCTGTAGACAGTCCCTGGACTCGGCACACGACTTGTTTTGCACCATGCAGCGGAATTTGTTGTCAAACATGCAGATTTTGATGTGGAATTAAAAATGGCTTAATTCTCCTGGCAATTCTGCGACACAATCCATCTTTAGACCTGCAGATTTTGGTCTGGATTTACGCTGTGTGTTGCAGAACATTTCCATTCCGTGTCAGGTCTTCATAGGGGCCGGCGGATGATCTGACCTCTCCCATTTCGGGAAACAAGGATTAGACAGATTAGAGTACTTTTAGGAGATGCCATGGCGCGGTTAGTGTTGGTTAGTTGCGGGATTTGGGATTGGGTCCAAGGTGACATCTCACCGTCAGCCCCGGGCCATGTGATGCGCCAACCATTGCACATTTCTTTCAGCACTGGACATCAAGGTTAAAATTCTCCCTATGTAGCTAACGAGCTGGTTGGGATGATTGACAGCCCAACCAGCCAGTCAGTGACTTCTGTATGGTGTTTAGTCTGGCTTCTCTGTACGAGTGATGCTGGCTATACTCCCTATATACTGGTCCAGTCAGGTGACTCTGTACTCGCAGCATACCTGTCCATTGTCAGCAGTCAGCTTTCTATAGTCTCTGGTTTGGTTCTCCTGTTGCTTTGTGACTTTGCCTTGTGCGATCAGTGGGGTTGCCCTTTTCAGGGCAGATGTCCTGTCGGGGAGGTTCAGGGTATTCCGTTCCGTACAGTAATTAGTTATTTACCCCTAGTTCTTGTCAGATCCAGTTTCTAGCTACTATTCGTTTTGCATAAACATGCCGTGTCCCGACTGCCCTGGCATCAACCCCTCCATAGTTCATCCCTTGTTTTGTCGCCAGTCCTGAACAAACATGACAGGAAGTAAGCGATACCTGAATATGTGGCGATACCTGAATATGTGGCGATACCTGAATATGTGGCGATACCTGAATATGTGGCGGCTGCTTATCTTTACCCACTATGGATATAACTTCAATGTTTTGGGGCTGTTTGCCTGGAGAGGCCCCTGAAGTATGCTGTCTCCTTTACGCTTGTGATGCTTCTATTGGAGTAAGGGTCCGCTTACACCAGACGAGCGGATGATGTCAGTTCGCTCCGTCAGCCTGTTTATACACAGATGCGTCGTTGGCTCGTTTAAACAAGAAATCGTTCAGTCATTCATATTCGCTGTATAAGTGAGAACATCTGATTGATAATTAAACCGAACGATAAATGAACGCGCCGACATGATCTTTATTAAATGATGGTCGTTTACACTGAATCATTTATCATTCATTTCTGCTTGATTGAACAATATTGTTCCGTGTAAAGGCCCATTTAGACGGGACGAGTGTCGGGCAAACAACCTTCTCATTGTTACATTACTGCCCTTTTATTGTATCTTCCCCCGTGCTATATAATATTTATCCCTATATGCTGCTTACACACCATATGTGCTATATAATATCTATGTATTATCATCCTACTCCGCTATTGTCTTGTGATTCCATATAACAATCGGGGCCTCGCCCGCTCCGTCTTCTGCCTGCCCTTCGCTCAGTAGAATCTCCTGCTTCTTCCTTGACAATGCCTTCTGCCTCTACTGCTCGATAAACTTTCCGGCGTCACGGCTTCGTTTGTACATTGCGTTGACCCGTCACACCGAAAATGGCATCTATCATTTTCTGTACACTTGCGCTTTTTTTCACGGTGTTGTGCAATTTTTTGAGCACTTTTTAAAATACACAAAGGCATGGCGGCATTGTTACATACCGTGAATAAGGGCAATATTAACGGCAGCTTTTACAATCATTCATGGGCGTGGTTTTTTTTGTTTTTTTTTATCATTTAAAACACATTTTTTTTCCTGGATTTTTTTTTTACAGAGAAACCTATGGGGGGAAAAAACACCAGAAAACGCTAAGAGCAGAGCATTGTACGTCTTGGAATAAATGCCCCCAAAATGGCACAAACAAGAACGCGGCACTTGTGGACTTTTATAGACTTTAACATATCTGTCCAAAGAATATTAACAAAAATGTCACAAAAAATGATGAAAAACACTGTGTGAATCCGGCCCCCGTAATGGTGACATCCACAGCCCCCCCATAACTGTAACACATGCGGTATATGTGGAACTCCCACCCAGGAAACCTGCAGCATTTACAGTGAAGCCGTGTGAAGCTGATACATTGTATCCACATGCTGCAGAATAACATCGGCGCAGTAACCGCAGCAGAACTGTAAATCTGCAGCACGCCAGTTATTTTCTGTGGATTTCACCCATTCAAGGTGGCAAATTCACACAAAATCTGCAGCTTTTGGTTTACATTTTGCTGCTGCGAATTTGCTGTGATTTTTTTTTTCTCTATAAAATCTCTTAACGAATTTGACCCGCTTCACCCTCGGGCGCCGATCACATAGACGTGGAATCTGGGCCACACACTGTGCCCGTTTTACATCCCATTGGATTTCGTGGCCGCTGGCAGGATTTTTTCTCCTGTGGATTTTAATGTCCGTGTTATAAAAAAAAAAAAGTATCGCCGCGTCAATTCTTGATGCAGTTTTTACAGGGAAGCTGCACCCGGTGGCTGCATTTGGCTGCTGAAGTTGCCGCATTGAATGCAGTTAAATCTGCATGCATATCCGTGGCAAAACTCCAAGAGTCCTTGAATTTATGCTGCAGACTATTTTGGTAGATCCATGTTGGAAAATTCAGATGTAGACCGGGCAAATTAAACTCAGCGGGACGATGCCCAACGGGCCGGACTGTGATTTTTGGTGCTGTTATGGTGATAACTTTTGTATTACTGTTTTTGTAATGCAGGTTTTTCTCATTGAATTGAATGAGAATGAGAATAAAGCGCTCTAAGAATCCCCCCATTCCAATGAAAAGTCCTCCGTTGTACCCCACCGCTGATCCCTGCTTCACCCGACCGCTGATCCCTGCTTCACCCCACCGCTGATCCCTGCTTCACCCCACCGCTGATCCCTGTTTCACCCCACCGCTGATCCCTGTTTCACCCCACCGCTGATCCCTGCTTCACCCGACCGCTGATCCCTGCTTCACCCCACCGCTGATCCCTGCTTCACCCCACCGCTGATCCCTGTTTCACCCCACCACTGATCCCTGTTTCACCCCACCGCTGATCCCTGTTTCACCCCACCGCTGATCCCTGTTTCACCCCACCGCTGATCCCTGTTTCCCCCCACCGCTGATCCATGTTTCCCCCCACCACTGATCCCTGTTTCACCCCACCGCTGATCCCTGTTTTCCCCCACCTCTGATCCCCGTTTCCCCCCACCACTGATCCCTGTTGCCCCCCACCACTGATCCCTGTTTCCCCCCACCACTGATCCCTGTTTCCCCCACCACTGATCCCTGTTTCCCCCCACCGCTAATCCCTGTTTCCCCCCACCGCTAATCCCTGTTTCACCCCACCACTGATCCCTGTTTCACCCCACCACTGATCCCTGTTTCACCCCACCACTGATCCCTGTTTCACCCCACCGCTGATCCCTGTTTCACCCCATCGCTGATCCCTGTGTCACCCCACCTCTGATCCCTGTTTCCCCCCACCACTGATCCCTGTTTCACCCCACTGCTGATCCCTGTTTCCCCCCACCACTGATCCCTGTTTCACCCCACCGCTGATCCCTGTTTCCCCCCACCACTGATCCCTATTTCATCCCACTGCTGATCCCTGTTTCCCCCCACCGCTGATCCCTGTTTCCCCCCACCACTGATCCCTGTTTCACCCCACCGCTGATTCCTGTTTCACCCCACCGCTGATTCCTGTTTCACCCCACTGCTGATCCCTGTTTCCCCCCATCGCTGATCCCTGTTTCACCCCATCGCTGATCCCTGTTTCCCCCCACCACTGATCCCTGTTTCACCCCACCGCTGATCCCTGCTTCCCCGGAATGTCCTGTAGGTTCTGCACATATCACAATGGCAGATTTTATCCTGTCTACAAAAAAATAAATAAATAAAGATAATTACAAATAAAATAAATAAACACAAATAAATGTGTCAATTGCAAACTCAGCCTGTGGCTTTTCACACAAACCCGGAACGTTGTGTTCTCCTTAGGGAGCGAGGAGTCTTGTAAGGCCATTCATGCTCCTCTGGGTAATATTCCGTCTCCCTTATTTCCATATTAGCGTTACGCGGATCCGCCGTCTTCAGGCCGTTTCTGTATTTTCCATCTCCATTCCATTTTTTTTACACCGGATCAAAAGTGCAAAAGAAGCTTTAGGTCGGGTCCATAAGAACGTGTGTAAGACGCTGCGAGTATGAAGCCGGCTGCACACGAACAGGTTTGCATTGGGAAATCCGCGTTCGGTGTCCGCACCGCGGATCCGCAGCAAATGCCGTTCGCAGCATGCTATGTGAGATCGCTTTTTCCTTCACACATCACAATCGGTTTTCACGAACGGAGGAAAAATCGCAGCATGTTCTATTTTAGTGCGGATTCCTCACGGACGGCTTCCATTGAAGGATAGGTTGTGGTTCCCGCGTCATCGCCTAGTGACGGCGCACGAAAAATGAAAGAAAAAAATCTGTACTGCGCAGTCACCCGCAATACAGATAAAAAAGGAGAGTGACAGGTACGCCTGAACACCGGCTGCGGTCAGGGCCAGATTCCGCTCGGGGCTCCCGCATGTGGAATCCGACCCGTTCGTGTGTAGCCGGCCTAAGTCAACGTTTCACCGCTGTGTGAGCTGGTATATCGCCACGTATGGCAGCAATTTTTCACTGCACATGACGGCGTATCCCACACACATATCTCACACATGTATCCCACACACATATCTCACACATGTATCTCACACACATATCTCACACATGTATCTCACGCATGTATCTCACGCACATATCTCACACATGTATCTCACGCACATATCTCACACATGTATTTCACGTACATATCTCACACATGTATCTCACGCACATATCTCACACATGTATCTCATGCACATGTCTCACACATGTATCTCACGCACATGTCTCACACATGTATCTCACGCACATGTCTCACACATGTATCTCACACACATGTCTCACACATGTATCTCACACACATATCTCACACATGTATCTCACGCACATATCTCACACATGTATCTCACGCACATGTCTCACATGTATCTCACGCACATGTCTCACACATGTATCTCACGCACATCTCTCACACATGTATCTCACACACATATCTCACACATGTATCTCACGCACATATCTCACACATGTATCTCACTACATATCTCACACATGTATCTCACGCACATATCACACACATGTATCTCACGCACATATCTCACACATGTATCTCACACACGCTGTCATGTTCAGTCTGACTTGTTTCTTTTTTAAATTTCCTGCTCTGACATTTAGCGACGTTGTAATTACGTATGTACAGCGCTCATTACACGCCAGTAGAGAACAGTAGGCTCTGTCGCATGTAATATGCGGTAAAATAGAACATGCCGCATTCTTTTTTTATGCTCGTATTATAAGCAATGTATATACACAAGTGTGAGTGCGTCAGTGAGAATTACTGCGCCAGTCTGACCTGGGCCGCCATGTTTTCACTTACACATATTGCTTGAAATACACATGCAATAAAGATCACAGTATGTTCCATCGTGGCTAAGATAGTGTATGGCGATTGGCAGCATGCATGAGGGAGGACTGCCACGACCGTGTGTGTTGGCGTGCCACGCGCAAATCTCACGTGCAAGCATTCAGAGAGTAAGTAATGGCATGCACACTTGCTGTGTGCCGCCAATCCCCATGTACTATCTTGGCGTGCACGCGTGTGTAATAGAGCAATGGCAATCGCGTGTCACACGTGGGGAAGTTGCGCGTGCGATGCACAGTGACCATACGCTCGTGTGAGAGTGGCCTAAGGATACTGTCATTCTTCAGCATTGCCTCCGCTGCAGGGCCCTCAGCCCCCCGGTTAGTCCTCGGTTCTCGCTGTCACCTCTTGTGTTTGGCTCGTTGTTCTGAGCTGTAAGTTATTACCTGATGACTTGTTACACAAATGTGTTGCAACATTTCATTAAGTTAGGCCCCGCCCTACTTGTCAGGCTGCGGGTGCAGCTGGATACTACGTTGCATGTGTTTGTTATCTGGTGTCACCTTGTAGTCTCAGGCCTTGGTGTATACAGAGGAGACGTTATTCACCCCTAGTTTTCTTTAATTTTGTATTCCACATGGGAAAAATGAAAGCTGCCGTCTGATTGGTTGGTGTGGGCCGGTCGCTCGTGGATTCAGCGCAAGAAGCAGCTCTATTTCCAAAATACTAATCTGAGTAAATGACAGAATCTGCAGTCTGATGCCCACATGATGATACCTAATGTAGCTCCATATAATATCCAGTGACAGCCACAGTGTGCCCATAACGGGGACTGCCACAGTGTGCCCATAACGGGGACTGCCACAGTGTGCCCATAACGGTGACAGCCACAGTGTGCCCATAACAGTGACAGCCACAGTGTGCCCATAACGGAGACAGCCACAGTGTGCCCATAACGGAGACAGCCACAGTGCCCTCATAACAGTGACAGCCACAGTGTGCCCATAACGGAGACAGCCACAGTGCCCTCATAACGGGGACCGCCACAGTGTGCCCATAACAGTGACAGCCACAGTGTGCCCATAACAGTGACAGCCACAGTGTGCCCATAACGGTGACAGCCACAGTGTGCCCATAACAGTGACCGCCACAGTGTGCCCATAATGGTGACAGCCACAGTGTGCCCATAACAGTGACAGCCACAGTGTGCCCATAACAGTGACTGCCACAGTGTGCCCATAATGGTGACAGCCACAGTGTGCCCATAACAGTGACAGCCACAGTTTGCCCATAACAGTGACAGCCACAGTGTGCCCATAACAGTGACAGCCACAGTTTGCCCATAACGGGGACCGCCACAGTGTGCCCATAACAGTGACAGCCACAGTGTGCCCATAACGGACAGCCACAGTGCCCTCATAACAGTGACAGCCACAGTGTGCCCATAACGGGGACTGCCACAGTGTGCCTATAACAGTGACAGCCACAGTGTGCCCATAACGGGGACCGCCACAGTGTGCCCATAACGGGGACCGCCACAGTGTGCCCATAACAGTGACAGCCACAGTGTCCCCATAACAGTGACAGCCACAGTGCCCAATAACAGTGACAGCCACAGTGTGCCCATAACAGTGACAGCCACAGTGCCCTCATAACAGTGACAGCCACAGTGTGCCCATAACAGTGACAGCCACAGTGTGCCCATAACGGGGTCCGCCACAGTGTGCCCATAACGGTGACAGCCACAGTGTGCTCTTAACCGTGACAGCCACAGTGCCCTCATAACAGTGACAGCCACAGTGTGCCCATAACGGGGACCGCCACAGTGTGCCCATAACAGTGACAGCCACAGTGCCCCCACAACAGTGACAGCCACAGTGCCCCCACAACAGTGACAGCCACGGTGCCCCATAATCCTGCCAGTCATAGTACCGTCATAGCAGTTACAGCTGCCTGGCCTCACGGGTGGTTCGGCCTCGCGGAGTAAATGAGCACTAAGAGGGAAAGCTTCAGTTTGCAGGCAGTAATGACTTACATATTTGTGCAGTGATTCAGGCCTCTCCCTGCTCCACATGTGGTAGATTGTAATGTATTGTAATGCCGATGACTTACAGATGCCGCCAGCAGAAAACCAGTGATATGTACTGGGAGGATGACAGCCGTCCCATTCACTATCTAGGCGCAGGGGCCTATAGAGGTGCCACCACAGCGCCCAAACCTTTCCTTCTCCAGCAGGTTGGCACTCTGTAGGGTCGTACTCCTCACCACACAGGGGGATGCAGCCAATAGGAGCTGGGATCCACCCTTTCCGTATGCCCTGTAGCCTCTGCATGATCTTCCTCTACGTTATCTACCTCCTAGTCAGTAGATGCATTCCTTAAAGGGCCACTAACATTAAAGTCAAAGTTACTGGAAGAGCCGCTGATGGGAAAAGACTAGAAAACCGTGATTTGCCCCCTCGTCCATTCCCCATCCTTCCATCCAGCTGTTGGGAAATTTATGGCCTCTTACAAGGAGGAAAGGTTTTATTTTCTTCTATATAGGATTACTACTTCATAAAGCAGGCGGCTGGCAGAGAGGCCTTGTGGGGGAGATTTCCCACCTGTCCCTCACCTCCCCATACATGGACTGCCACTTGTACCTGTTCTCTCCTAATAGAAGTCCCTGGGAATAGAGATGTGAAATGATTAACCACATGATGCCCGCAGCGTGTGAGCAGCCACATGTTGCACCGCAGAGCCATGTGTATGCCGACGCAAACCTCCAGCTCCCCTTCCGGATTATTTTGAGAGTTTGCAGATCGTTCATTGCCTCTAACTCTGTTACTGCGGTGAATAGTCCTACAACCTTGGAAGTCTGCATCGTCTGCTCACCATAATACTGGGTCCTGCAAATGGCTGCAGAACACAAATCACAACTCTGCAGCACATGGTGATACTGCATGGAAGAACCAAGACCGTGGCTCTGCATGTGGTTCCCCTTTGTAATTAATAGAGGAAAATGCTGCAAAATTGTCACTTGGAAAGCAAGAAAAGCCTTTAAATCAAGTGTTTAGGAAAGGCAGAGTGAAACATCTCTAAAGAGAGGGAAGGATTGGTGATTTAGGGGTTTTGGGGTTGTGTCTAACCCCATGGCCATCCCCTTTAGAGGCTCATTAACTTGTTTCTGGTGCATCTCACAGCTGTAACCTTGTATGTTTTAAGTTTACTTCTTTTTTATTAGTTTATGGTTTTCTATATTATTATTACATCTCCTTGATATGATGCTGACATTCAGTAGTGTTATAGTGTATTCATTGCTAGTGGTCCCTAAACAGCAGAAACACAGACAGAACCATGGACATTGGATAGCTATCTGCTGAGTGACCGGGTTCAGTCTCTTCTCCCTTGTATAACGTACATGTTATTTAAATAAGGGGGGGTGTTTTATGACTCCAGACAGGTCTAGTACCACTTATGTCTGGAGGAAGTAAAGGACTGGACATGAAAGTCCACCCTCATTTGTCATGCAGCAGTCCCCAGTCGAGGCTCTGCCATGGCCCATATAAGGTCGGTAGGTCTCCTTGAAAATAAATGTGGTTCTACATACACATGATATGTAAGTTGCCCCCTCTACTCAGTCCTATTTCCTATGCATGGGCAGAAAACCATTGGGCCCGGACCTCTACGGGAAACTAATATCTGGCTTGCTAAAAAAACCCAAAAGTTTAGCCATGAAAAAGGCTCAAAGTTTAGTCCTCCATGTTTCGTTAGCTACTGATGGGGTGTTGAGTAGCGGGATTGCCCAATTAGTTGTTTGGCCTTGCTTGATAAGATAAAGCCGGCAACTTAAACACCATTCATAGTTGGACTGGCCGACCAGAGGATAGGAAAACCTTCCTTTGGGCCCACACCACACAGAGTTTACATCCAACTAATCGAACATGTGCCTTTTTCCCCATAGCTTGATGGTGGGCCATCTCTTGCCATGATGGGAACCAAGTTTCCCAATCTGACCCCAGTCCAGCACTGACACCAATGTTCATCTAACCTAAGACCATATAGACCAATCCTCCATAGTCTCAGGATGTCCCGACTATACAGCCGTATGGAACAGTATAGATGGACCCTACCTGTGTGTATATGTGGAGCCGTTTCCCCCGCCGGCCTCTGCAGCTGCTGCTGGATGTGACAACACAAATTATGGAGACGGCTAATAATTGAGTTTTGACAGATCGTTCTTCAGCTCTGTGCTTTGTCTTTCCTTAAGTCGTTTTGCACATTGTATTATTTGGAAGGGACTCTCAGCGGAACATCTGGAACGTGACGCCGAGTGCTCGACAGATTGTACTTGGCCTAAAAGCTTCAATTTTCATGCACATTGTCACTAACAAGTCAAAACTAACAGCCAGCGCTGTGTTCTGCCGGCGTCCTGTGTGTATAGAGCGAGATGAGCCGATCGCTGAACATCTATTCCCGGATCGGCATTACATAGATGAGTTCTGGGCTCGGCTCATTTGGTCTATTGCAAAAATAAAAACAAAAAGCAAAAAAAAAAAAAAAGACTAAAAGGGAACTCCACTTTAGATCCAGAGCCCCTCTATTGCCACTGCATTACTTACCATCATGTGTTAATGAGATCTGGACACTTTATTCTACACTAATGGCTATTCTTTGTGAATGCTGACAACCAGGTGCGTTTTTTTTTTCCATAAGTTGTCATGGCACCGCCTCTGCTGAATCCCCACCCCCCTGCTGTACTGATACAGCCCCGCCTCTGCTGAACCCCCACCCCCTGCTGTACTGATACAGCCCCGCCTCTGCTGAACCCCCACCCCCCTGCTGTACTGATATAGCCCCGCCTCTGCTGAACCCCCACCCCCCTGCTGTACTGATACAGCCCCGCCTCTGCTGAACCCCCACCCCCCTGCTGTAGTGATACAACCCCACCTCTGCTGAACCCCCACCCCCCTGCTGTACTGATACAGCCCCGCCTCTGCTGAACCCCCACCTCCCTGCTGTACTGATACAGCCCCGCCTCTGCTGAACCCCCACCCCCCTGCTGTACTGATACAGCCCCGCCTCTGCTGAACCCCCACCCCCCTGCTGTACTGATACAGCCCCGCCTCTGCTGAACCCCCACCCCCCTGCTGTACTGATACAGCCCCGCCTCTGCTGAACCCCCACCCCCCTGCTGTACTGATACAGCCCCGCCTCT
Source organism: Eleutherodactylus coqui (assembly GCA_035609135.1). Classification (NCBI taxonomy): domain Eukaryota; kingdom Metazoa; phylum Chordata; class Amphibia; order Anura; family Eleutherodactylidae; genus Eleutherodactylus; species Eleutherodactylus coqui. The sequence continues at coordinate 301,205,185 of CM069408.1, forward strand.
GCTGAACCCCCACCCCCCTGCTGTACTGATACAGCCCCGCCTCTGCTGAACCCCCACCCCCCTGCTGTACTGATACAGCACCGCCTCTGCTGTTACAGCCCTGCTCTGCTATTACAGTTCCACCTTTGCTGATACAGCCATGCCTCTGCTTTCATGGCCCCATCTCTGATGTTAGGGCCACGCCTGTGCTCTTATGGACCCGCCACTGCTGTTACAGCCCCGATTCTATATAATGTCCCCTGCTCTTATGGCCTCACATCCGTTATTACATCTTCACCTCTGCCCTTATGACTGCGGCTCTGGGCCGCCTCTGCTGTTGCACCCCTTCCCGTTCGCTCACTGACCAATAGGAAAAGCTTGCAGCAAGTTTTGCAGCTGAAAAGATGCTTTCCATAATATTCATTTTAGGCCGCATCCACACGGGCTACAAAACGCCTGTCTGTGAGGCTCGTGGATCCACTGGGTTCAGGCTACAAAACATCTCATGTGAAGAACCCGTTGGACACCATCATCTTCCTCCGTTTTGTAGCCGCGCGGCTGCAGCATATAAACATTCGGGAGATATATTATTAGTGCCCTAAATTTAGACAGCATTAAATTAGATCAGACGGACTGCGGCAAATTTACCACCGCGGTGCACACCATATGATACATGTGTTGCTTTTCACTAGACATGTTAGATACATTTCTCTTCATTGCCTCTTGTCTAAATGTAATGTTGAACGCCATTACTGGACCTGCGGCGTTATACCACTTCTCTCTTCAAACTGTAGCATACAATTGTCAAAAACACAGATCTGGCGCACCGTGTGAACTCCAGTAAATTTGGGCAATTTGAGACGAATCAGCTCTGATTGCCGTAGTTAACTATTTAGGTGCCACGGTCAAAGTTGGTCAGAGGGGGGGGGGGCGGGAACGCTTCCCGCACTCCATCAGTACCCATCATGGTGCACTCGGGGGCTAGCATGGTAACCCAGAGCCTACTGAAGGCTCCCAGAGCCGCCACATATAGATGCTTATCAAGCCCTGCCCGAGGCAACACCAAAAGTCACTATGCACTGACATGCTACAGTATATAGTACAAACGATCAAAGGATCGCAGGTTCAAGTCCCCTGTGAAGAAGAAGTACAAATGTAAAGAGAGATTTAATTTAAAAAAAAGAAAAATATTAAAAGTTGAGAAAAACCCTCTTCCCATTCTGCCTATAAAAAAATACAGACATGCAAACCCCACATAGTATCACCGTCCATGTAAAAGTCCGAACTATTAAATATCATAATAAGCAAAATGGGGACAATAGAAACTGCAGCTCACTCCGCAATAAACCAGCCCTCAAATAGCAAAAAAATAAAGATGTTCCGGGTCGCGGAATACGGCGACAGAAGGCGATTTACGAAAAAAATGTGTTTACTTTTTAAACATAGAAAAACGTAAAAGAACTCTATACATTTGATATCACCGTAACCGTAGCGACCCGCAGAACAAAGCTCACATGTCATCTTTACTGCCCTGCGAATGTTGTACGAACTAAACCAGAAATGGTGCATCTGCATTTAGATTTCATTTCTTCCCACTCAAAAACTTTTAAAAGTTTTTCTGTATATTTTCCAATACATTAAATGGTACCATTAAAAATACGACTCGTCCCGCAAAAAAAAATGCCCGCCTATGGCCATGTCAATGGAAAAAAATAACAAGTGGCTCTTGGAAGACGGGGACAAAAAAGTAAAAATTAAAAAGCGCTAAATCTCTGGTCCTGAAGGGGTTAAGGGAATAAAGTAGTGACAAAAGTTTCTGCATCAGCGCATCCTGTCAGGATCTGGTGATGGGGTCTACGGCTGACATTACCCATGGCTTTGCCTATTGTGCCGTGTTACGGGGGCCATGTTGGAATCTATCGGCTGTTGTAACTTTGTACATTGCATTCAGTTTATTTCTGTCCCCTCCCCCCTCCCCCTCGGTTTAGTTTAGCGAGTTCACGACTGGCGGTTTTATAATTTAGAGATGGGTTTAAAATTGAAACAATCTGCAAGCTTTATTTTGGTGGTGACATAATTGTCCTCAGCCGAGGGAGGCGATCCTGAAATTAATTTCATTTCGAGAGAAGAATAACCGCAGGGAGGGATCTGCTACGTTCGAGCTGTTGTTCGAGAGTCCTGGAAACATCGCCGTGGCTTCTCATGCTGTGGGAAATTAGATTGTAAGCTCTGCTGATCCAGGCGCTGATACAAATGAATGAATGCTTTGTACCAAAGGCTATTGGCCTAGGCAAGCTTGTGCTATTTCGCCGTCCGTCCTGCGAACGCGTCAATTCTGACCTTTATATAAAGTTAATAAAAATATAGTTTTGCCCAACATTCAACCACTTCCTACTTTGCATGTAATGAGGAAGCTTTACTTATATTTAAGAGTGGAGAAATACACGGAGGAAACCACAAGTGTAATATTTTGGCAATGTTGAAACAAAAGGCCATATTGTGACTTATTGTATCTACCATGGGAAAATCCTGCCGTCACCGTGCTGCACGTGGGAGGCTCCTGCGGCTGCTTTGTGTCCCATCTTCACTGTCGCTTATTTATGTAGTTGTTACAATGTTGCAGTTTGTTTACGCTTCTAAGAAGTTCAATACTTAAAGGGGACATGCACGCTCAGTGCCAGCCTTGGGTTAGGGCCCGGCCACACAGTCTTCTGCACCATCCATTTCACGTACAGATTGCAGCAGTGTATCCCGGTGTGACCGCAGGTCTCTGGACGCAAACTCGGGGCATCATACATGCTTACGTTGCTCCAAGTTTGGGTAACACCAGGACATGCTGCTCCACTCTGTGCATGAAACAGATGGTACAGAAGACTGTGTGGCCGGGCCCTAATATGGCACCCTGTGAGTAATTTTTTATTTTTTTTGAACCCTCCCACCATCCTAAAAAGAAGTTATATATATATATATATATATATATATATATATATAATGCACTGATAGGCAGTCTGCCTGTATACCACTTGTGCAGAAAGTAGCAAGTTAGCAGCATGCCCACATCAGAAGAGTTCAGGGAATAGATACTGTACCAGAACCAAGGTTGGTACATAGATACAGCACCCCAAAAGCTCAGTGAATAAATACCGTACCAGAACTAAGTTCATATCATAGATACAGTCTCAGAACCAAGCTCAGAACATAAGTACAGCAACAGAACCACGCTCGGTGCTTAAATACAACAGCAGAACCAAGCTCATAGTCTAAATACAGCAGCAGAACCTAGCAATTGTGTTGTGGGGGTTTGATAGGATGACAGCGGTGCCTTGAAACATCAGAGGGGAGAAGACCGAGCTAGGACAAGAATGATTCATGTAACTCCACAACACACTGCTACACGGAGGAAGAAGATCATCTGGCTTAGCAGACCTCGGGGAGGTGATCGCCCAAAGCCTGCACTCTATAATCTAGTGGAAGGTGCCCTGTGCGTAGCTAAAGTCAGCCCTGTCCATGCTGAAGAAGATCCTATTGGGAGAGTAGAATGGGGGGGGGGGGGGGGGGGAGCATTATTAGTACCACCTCTATTAGCCTGAGCTAAAATCATCATTTCAATTGATGATCTTAAACTTGTGACTCTCCAGATAGACCCCCATGGGCAGTTAGTTTTTTTTTTGGGTGGGGGCATCTGACCCTTAAACATTTAGGAGATTTAGAAGATTGAGCATATCACTGGCACCCTGTGATGTAAGGACTATTCGCAGGGTCTTACTATATGACTCCACTCAGTGCAAATGTCCATTCTGTAATGTAATCGGCTCTTCGTGTACTGACTTTCTGCTGAGCTAATCAGAGCAAGCAAAGCTGCAGTGTAAAGCACAGTGGAGAGAGAGGAAAATAGTTGAAAGCTGGGAGGAGATAGATTTGGAGATGAACAACTGTTACCACTGATAGAAATGTTTCTGGCAGCCGATCTCTCACAACCTCCATCTAACGCGAAAAACACGAAGCTGAGGCTTCTGTAAATCATTATAATGATCTCACAAGTGAAACTGGTCACAATGTCGCCAGCTGCCCGCTCGCTCCGCCTACTCATTTGCATACTCCAGCCATGGCCATCAGAAGGACACGACATTTTACTTCTGCAAACCCATAAATGGGTTCAAAAACAAACTCCGGATGGAAACTAGGATTTCCAAAAGGGAAGCCTTGTCCTCCGATTGCGTCCGATCGCCATATAGATCCGTTTTTGTTAATTTTACATTTTCTTCTCGTTTTCTCCTGTGTGGAAGGAAAATGAATCAGTTCAACGGAACAAAGAACGGCGACCAACAAAAGGATCCCGTTTGCATCCGCTGAACCTGTAATGGAGCAAAAGAATGGAAACGCCGAACGCAGATGTGAACTGAGTATGTGCATAGCGCTGCCGTATTCTGTAGCGCTGTATGTCCTCACAGCTGTCCGTGTATCCGCTCTATCACATGCTTGTATTGACCGCTGCACAGTATAAGTCAGCGCTCCCCTGCTGACCTGTGGGGGCCTAATCATTCTATATGCCCACTTAGTAATCTGGGGAAACATGTTCCGTGCTTACCAAGCAAAAACTGGTGGTAGACACGGGCCCCACGTGGCACCCAAGAGCCCACATACGTCTGGAGCTGCCCTCTATAGACTATGTACTGTATTATCCCACGGTCAGGGTGGCATCAGCACCCGGTAGACCTGGGAAACCCTTGGAATCTGGATAAATGTCCTCTGTGCTGTCACGCCGAGGGCAGGATAGACAGGGGGGCCACTATGAATGCCCACCTTCACCTGCATAGGCTCTCGTGTATCACATATGTGTCATGTATATTGTGCATTTGCTACTTCTCGGAAGTCTTTCTGTCTTTACTGAAATTCGGAACTAATACAACATTTCTCCAGATTTTGTGACTTTAAGGATACTTTCAGATAACAGAATAAACACAGATATGTAAATTATAAAAGAAGTGAATAAATAACTGGGAATGAATGAATGAAGCTCTAAATAAATTAAGGGAATGAATGAGTGAACAAAGGAGAGAATGAATAACAGCATAAATGAAGGAATTAATTAAGCACGGAATGAGTGTGTGAGCAAACGAGTGAATGAGTGAAGGAAAATATAAATGAAGAAAGGAATAAAGGAGGGAATGAATGAGTGAAAAAAGGAGAGATTAGATGTAGGAATAGATTCAGGAATAAACAATTTAAGAAAAGAACTAAGGATAGAGTAAGAGAGCAAAGGAGAGAATGAATTATGGCATAAATGAATGAACTAAGCTGAAGATAAATGAGTTAGAAAGAAGTGATGAATGAACGAGTATATAAATGAATACATTAATTAAGGAGGGAATAAACAACGGAATAGATGGATGAGTAAAAACGGAGAGAATGAATTAAGGAATAAATAAAGAAAATAATTAAGGAGGGGATGAATAAATGAATAAGTGAACAACGTGGAGAATGAATGAAGGAATAGATGAAGAAATAAAAGAGGAAAAGAATTTAGGAGGGACTTCATGAATGAACAAAGGCACACATGAATGAATAAATGAAATGAAATGAATTATGGAGGGAATGAATGAGTGACAAAAGGAGTGAATGGATGGAGTATATAAATAAAGAAATTAATTAAGGAGGGAATGAATGAAGGAAGGAATGAAGGAGTGCAAAAAATTGATAAAGGAATAGATTAATGAGCAGAATTAAGTAGCGAATTAATGAGTGAAAAAATGAAAGAATAATCGAAGAAAAAAATCAGGAGGATATGAATAAGTGAAAAAAGGAACAAATGCAGGAAGAAATTAGGAAGGGAATGAATAAACGAAAGAATAGATGAGGGAAGGAATTAAGGAGGGAATGGAATGAATAAATGAATGGAGGATTAATGTACGACAATCTTGCTTATTTCCTTTACATTCATTCTGCAGCAGAATATCAGGCTTCTCTTTCTTCATAATATTAACCATATGGCGACTGTTACGTGATGTCACATGATGGGACGCCACTCCGCTCCCTGGGGCCTGGGAAAGAGCCAAAGACTAAAGAATGGGATATTTTTTGCGTCATTCTCAGCTGTGGTCGTGCGGTGGCTCATTGGCGCAGTGCAGTGGTGAACATACAAATTGTCAGGGGTCCTGTAGACTAGTGATGGGGTCACAAACTTTAGAGAACTTTCTACTAGTTTTCATGTAAAGAACTGCACTGATTGGAATGAGGGTTTGGAATGAAGAGCTTGCATCCAGTTCTGCTCAGGGGCTAGGTCATGTGACCATGCCAGCACCTTCCCAGCAAGACGTTGGCCCCTAGTAATGGCACGTTGTGGGTGTCAGAGCGTCTTTGGCGTCCTGAAAAAAGAAGTCTTGGGAAGGTAGCGCATGGAGAGGTCATTATGCAGCACATGATTTCCCGCTCACAATGGGGGACTATTCTCTTGTCCGCGCCATGAAATGTGGCTGTAATTATGCATGACATTTTTTTATTGTCGGGCTGAATGTGTTTGTCTAGAGACACGGAGCACAACAGGTGACCATTCACATTTTAATTGACGACATGGGACGCTTGCGGTTCGTCTTTCCTGGGAATACTGAGGAGAGGAAGCTCTGGAGAACTTTCAGATGAACTTTGACTCTTCATGGAAGACACTTGGAACAGAAAACAAGGGGCCTGCTAAGAAATCTGCGATCACTGCGAACCGTCATGGCAGCCGAGACCCTCGGGCGTTCAGACTGCAGCCGTGCATTATGTGCTGATTAGTAACAGTGTCATTATGCCACAGTATAAAGAAGAGCTTGTTCAGCATTGCCCCCCCCCACCTACAGGACACTGCCCTCATCTACAGGGCACTGCCCCCATCTACAGGGCACTGCCCCCCCATCTACAGGACACTGCCCTCATCTACAGGGCACTGCCCTTATCTACAGGGCACTGCCCCCCATCTACAGGACACTGCCCCCATCTACAGGGCACTGCCCCCCATCTACAGGGCACTGCCCCCCATCTACAGGACACTGCCCCCATCTACAGGGCACTGCCCCCATCTACAGGGCACTGCCCCCATCTACAGGGCACTGCCCCCCATCTACAGGGCACTGCCCCCATCTACAGGGCACTGCCCCCATCTACAGGACACTGCCCCCATCTACAGGGCACTGCCCCCATCTACAGGACACTGCCCCTATATACAGGGCACTGCCCCCATCTACAGGGCACTGCCCCCATATACAGGACACTGCCCCCCATATACAGGACACTGCCCCCCACCTACAGGACACTGCCCCTATATACAGGGCCCTGCCCCCATATACAGGACACTGCCCCCATCTACAGGGCATTGCCCCCATCTACAGGACACTGCCCCCATCTACAGGACACTGCCCCCATCTACAGGGCACTGCCCCATCTACAGGACACTGCCCCCATCTACAGGACACTGCCCCCATATACAGGTCACTGACCCCTATTAACAGGACACTGCCCCCCATCTACAGGACACTGCCCCCCCCATCTGCAGGACACTGCCTCCATCTGCAGGGCACTGCCCCCATCTACAGGGCACTGCCCCTATATACAGGGCCCTGCCCCCATCTACAGGGCACTGCCCCCATATACAGGATGCTGCCCCCATCTACAGGGCACTGCCCCCATATACAGGACACTGCCCCCATCTACAGGACACTGCCCCCCCATCTGCAGGACACTGCCCCCATCTACAGGGCACTGCCCCCATCTACAGGGCACTGCCCCCATCTACAGGGCACTGCCCTCATCTACAGGACACTGCCCCCATCTACAGGGCACTGCCCCCATCTACAGGACACTGCCCCTATATACAGGGCACTGCCCCCATCTACAGGGCACTGCCCCCATATACAGGACACTGCCCTCATCTACAGGGCACTGCCCCCATCTACAGGGCACTGCCCCCATCTACAGGACACTGCCCCCTATTAACAGAACACTGCCCCCCATATACAGGCCACTGCCCCATCTACAGGACACTGCCCCCTATTAACAGAACACTGCCCCCTATTAACAGAACACTGCCCCCCATCTACAGGACACTGCCCCCCATCTACAGGGCCCTGCCCCCATCTACAGGGCACTGCCCCCATATACAGGACACTGCCCCTATCTACAGGGCACTGCCCCCATCTACAGGACACTGCCCCCATCTACAGGCCACTGCCCCCCATATACAGGACATTGCCCCCATATACAGGACACCGCCCCCTATCTACAGAAATGTCGGATCGTGCTTGAATTCTTGACCCCTCCCACTATTTACCCTTCTAGTTTATAAAACTTGATACATAACAGATAAGAAATGCAGAATGTGTCATCGGAGGTGATTAGGGGTCATGTGATGCGTCTCCAGTAAACAGTCGCTAATTGTATGAGAATCATCTAAATGTCCATTTCTAACTCAGAAATTAATGGAATCCTCCGTATAATCTGCGTCCGCGGCGGCCGCGTCTCTTCGCAGCCCCTTTGTTGCTGCTGCACTCGGCGCCTTCTATTTACACATTAGTAATCCCGCTGATCGCGTCTCGCACTCTTCGTTACTTTGTGTCTTTATTGCTGTTAATGTTCATTTCCGTTGGAGCTTCATTGGGTGGCGACCTTGGATGCGCCCGCTCCGCGCTCAATGGATGTGTAAAGCTTCATCTCTTCACTCGGTTGCTGCATTTTTTCTGCCCCTGTTTGAACTTCATGTTTAGTTTTAAGATTAACCCCTGAAGAGTGAGGAGAGGTGTGAATGTGGCCATCTGCGGAGCGTGGACTCGGGCGGAAGGTCAAGGCCTGGAGCGGGATGGGGGAAGGAACCCACTACGCTGGTGGGTGAGACTTAGAACCAGTTACAGCGACCATAAGGGTTATGATCCAGCTTTCTACACACCCTGAAGGGTGTATATAGTGTCGAGTCACATAATTCTGACCACCCGCTAATATCCGGAGTGACCGCCGTGTGCCGCACACACAGTAGACGGGCCGGGAGTGACTCAATAAGGAGGGGGTATGTGGTGCCATGCTGACTGCAGTGCTGGAGGGTGTGTGGGGGAGGATCCATAGAGCGAGCATGGCGATCAAGGTGGTCCCACAGATGCCCAGTTGGGTTCCAGTCTGGGGACTTAGGGGGCAGGGAAGTACTCGGATGTCTTGGTCGTGCTCTTCCAGCCGCTGTCGGACATTTCTAGCCGCTGACATGTCGCCTGGTCTTGCTGGAAGATCCCATCAGCCCCAGTGGCGACAATCGGCATTCACGGGTGACCCTGATCTGCGAGGATGGATCCATAACCGGATGGGTTCAGAGCGCCTCCCACATGGATGAGCGGCCGGCGAAGGCCACGGCTATAACTCTGCCGCCACTGGCTTGTGTTCTCCCAGCAGCGGTCGCCAGTGTTCGCTCTCTGACACGCCAGCAGATGTACGATCGATGAAGACAACCCTTTGCCAATCAGCGGTCGCCCAATGCCGATACTGCGGACTGAAGCCTTGTCCTCTGATGCTCCTTTGTTAGCAGCGACCGTCCGTCGGCCTCAGAGCCCCATACGGAGTCGGGTTCGCTGTTGCTCTGGACACGTCCGGCAGCCCCTGGTACACTTGGTGAGCGGCTCTACTGTAGAGCAGACGGCCCATCGCCCTCCTCATGTGCCCACCGAGCCCCCCACACCTCACTTCATGGGCCATGTGGTGTTGAATGTAGCAGGTGGTCATAATCCTGTGACGTGACGCCGTAGATCTCTTCGTGGGGCGCGGATTTACCGCTGTGGATTTCCAGTTAAAAATGAAGAGAAAAAACAAATGGCTGCTTCAGGAATCGGCGGTCGTTTGCAGCAAAATCCGCCACATTTCCTTTTTGTTGTAGTTTTTGGCCTCTCCGTTGACGTCAATCGGGATACACCCCAATATAAATGGAGGTGCCGCAAGTCGTAGAAAGCCGCAGCTTTTGGGTGACAAAAACGCATCCCTGCGTTCGCTGCGACTGTAATGGCGGCCATCAGCGGTTGTCGCCCAGCCGTACGGGGTGAGTCATGTTCTGGAGAGACTCCTGCTGACCTTCAGCCCCAGTCGGGCCCTGCCAGGTGGACTATCAGACCTCCATAAACCTCGTCATCGCCATTAGCTCTGAATTGCAGCTATAAATGGTTCCCCAGAATATACCTCCTCCCCCTCCCCGGGACTTCTCTGCCGCAGACGTGCCAAGGAGCACCTAGAGGAGGAAGATGAGGAGTCTGCCAACATCTCACATGCAGAGTGGATCCAGCAGTAAGAGCGGCTCCCGTTTTGGTGGACCATCTGCGGTCCTGGCCGTCCTGCAATACTACGTTTGCCCTGTAGTGGCCGCCGCAGGGGAATGTCAGCAACATCTCAGAGCAAAATCGTCTTATTCCCAGGCGTGCCGAGAGCGGGATCCGGGCCGATCGGCTGTTCGCCACATTGCACTTATGCACCGTGTGGTTTTCCCCTGCAGCTTTAATTTCTCTCTGTTTAACCCTTTCACTCCCCAGGATGTATATTGCTGGGTGTGTATAGAGCGGGATGGGGCTGATGTGAATGGTCCCCTCCATATCCTGCCATCACAGACCCTCCGCTGCTAATCTGGCATGCTGCTGGATTACTGGTGCAGCATTCCAGCTGGTGCGGCGTGCCAGCCTCCTTCTCCATGGATTCCTCTGGCGTTTGTCTTGCCGATGGTCTTATTCTGCCTCTTGGCACACTAGTGACCTCTTATCCATGGCAACAAATAAAAATATATAGTGCCGCGCCGAGCGCCAAGGTTGTAATCTAATCCAGAGGCGTCTTTTTTTTCTTCCAGCTATTCATAAACTCTGCGGTTACATAAGCCACAAGTCTACATACCGGCGGCATTATTGTCACGGCTTAACCCCTTCCGCCCCTCGCCGACTCCTGGGAGCGCCACGTGCTTCCGTCTGTTTGCCCTCATTTGCTTTACGTGGTTTAAAGGGACGGTGCGATGTCGGAGCAGGTGCTGCAGCGTTCTAGAACATTCCCCGTAACGAGAGGCCGCTGGATGGAGTCTATAGACATAACGCCAATAATCTTCTGCCGGCTCGGCTATGTAAGGAATTTCACACCTTGAGGAGCTGCTCTGCTGCATGGAGGTCATGGCCGACACTTCCGCCGGTGTCACAATGTCGCTGTCACTTGTCAGAACATTCAGGCGCTCAGAAAACTTCTTCCCCCTTGAGGTCTGGTTGTCAGGAGCAGATTATTAAATGCTGAGCGACGCCGAGAGCCGCGGCGGAAATCCCAGCAAACTAAACCAAAGCGGCAAAAGTAGAGAGCCGGCCTGAGAAGTCCGTGGGAGTGCAATCAGATTGTCCGTCTGTCTATAACCCCATTTACACGCAATGATGGTCGCTTAAAATTCGTTCAACAGATAGGAAGAATGGCAGTTTTACATAAGCTGCTAATAGGCACTAATGCCCATTAGCTGCTTATTAGCTTCATTTGCATGTAAATGGGCCTCCCTGCACTGTATGGTGGTCTGTTATCTGCATACAGCGCCTTTGTTCTGCCGGGGAACTGCAGATGAATACAATGTTATCAGCGCTCCTGTGGAGAATCACAGCGTGCGGTCCCTGCTATCAGCTGTCCGTCCAAATGATGGATTTTAAACTCAACTAAAAATCATAGTTCAGACGAAAAGCAAACAATTATCGCTCAAAAGATATCATTTGAGCTCATTTAGAGTGATAATCATTGTGTGTAAATGAGTTTTTTACTCATATCTATCTCCTATCTCCTATCTATCTATCTATCTATCTATCTATCTATCTATCTATCTATCTATCTATCTCCTATCTATCTCCTATCTATCTATCTATCTATCTATCTATCTATCTCCTATCTATCTATCTCCTATCTATCTATCTCCTATCTATCTATCTATCTATCTATCTATCTATCTATCTATCTATCTATCTATCTATCTATCTATCTATCTATCTCATATCTATCTATCTATCTCATATCTATCTATCTCCTATCTATCTATCTATCTCATATCTATCTATCTATCTATCTATCTATCTATCTCCTATCTATCTATCTATCTATCTATCTATCTATCTATCTATCTCATATCTATCTATCTATCTATCTCATATCTATCTATCTCCTATCTATCTATCTATCTATCTATCTATCTCATATCTATCTATCTATCTATCTATCTATCTATCTATCTCATATCTATCTCCTATCTATCTATCTATCTATCTATCTATCTCATATCTATCTATCTATCTCATATCTATCTATCTCCTATCTATCTATCTCATATCTATCTATCTATCTATCTCCTATCTATCTATCTATCTATCTATCTATCTATCTATCTCCTATCTATCTATCTATCTATCTATCTATCTATCTCATATCTATCTATCTATCTATCTATCTATCTATCTATCTATCTATCTATCTCATATCTATCTATCTATCTATCTATCTATCTATCTATCTCATATCTATCTATCTATCTATCTATCTCCTATCTATCTATCTATCTATCTATCTATCTCATATCTATCTATCTATCTCCTATCTATCTATCTATCTATCTATCTATCTATCTATCTATCTCCTATCTATCTATCTATCTATCTATCTATCTATCTATCTATCTATCTATCTATCTATCTCATATCTATCTATCTCATATCTATCTATCTCATATCTATCTATCTCCTATCTATCTATCTATCTATCTATCTATCTATCTATCTCATATCTATCTATCTATCTATCTATCTCCTATCTATCTATCTCTCTCTCTCATATCTATCTATCTATCTATCTATCTATCTATCTATCTATCTATCTATCTATCTGTCTGTCTATCTATCTCCTATCTATCTATCTATCTATCTATCTCATATCTATCCATCTATCTATCTCATATCTATCTATCTATCTATCTCATATCTATCTATCTATCTATCTCATATCCATCTATCTATCTATCTATCTATCTATCTATCTATCTATCTCCTATCTATCTATCTATCTATCTATCTATCTATCTATCTATCTATCTATCTATCTCATATCTATCTATCTATCTATCTATCTATCTATCTATCTATCTCATATCTCTCTATCACATATCTATCTATCTATCTCCTATCTATCTATCTCCTATCTATCTCCTATCTATCTCCTATCTATCTCCTATCTATCTCCTATCTATCTCCTATCTATCTCCTATCTATCTATCTATCTATCTATCTATCTATCTATCTATCTATCTATCTATCTATCTATCTATCTATCTATCTATCTATCTATCTATCTATCTATCTATGTGGTGTATACTGAACTGTTCCACATGCCCCCATGAGAGGCGCTGTTGTCCAGTAAATAAGACATTGGAAGCTCTAACATACCGTCTGAGCGGCGCAGTGTCTCTGTGGGTGGCTTATGGGGGTCGTGGCGATTGCAAGAAGGATATCATTTGAACGTCACCCCCTTTAATAATGGGAGGTTACAGGCTGCGAGCGGCTTTGTAGTAAGAGCAGGATACACCGCAGCACAGAGTATTTCAGGAGCGGGTGCGCTGGTCCCATGGGACAGGCTGAGTTACATGGGTGAAGGGGCAGAGACCCCCGGGGCGCCGGGGATCACATGATGGGATTCTCTCTATGGATCTTCTCGTCTTGCGTCTCTCCTCCGTTCGGCTCGTCTTTTTCTCGATGGCGCATTCTCCCAGCATTATAGATTGATTACGGCTCTTGAGCGTTTTCCTGCATGTCTGTTATCTCCTCGTGGTGAGTGACGCCGTGACCTCGCCCAACCCGAAGTCTCAAGACGTTTCTGCTGCCTCAGTCACTTCAACCTTTGTATCAACTGAGCAAAACACACAAGTCGTCCCATGATGGAGAGGTGGAGCCGCGCGCTTCCTGGCCATGTGATGTGCGAACCGCGCAGTACGATATGTGCAACCTGCGCCGTACGATATGCTGTGCGACCTGCGCTGTATGATATGTGTGACCTGCGCTGTATGATATGTGTGACCTGCGCTGTATGATATGTGTGACCTGCGCTGTATGATATGTGTGACCTGCGCTGTATGATACGATGTGCAACCTGCGCTGTGCCATATGATGTGCGAACCGCACTGTACAATTTGTACAACCTGCGCCGTACGATATGCTGTGTGAACTGCGCTGTATGATATGTGCGACCTGTGCTGTACGATATATGTGACCTGCGCTGTACGATATGATGTGCGACCTGTGCTGTATGATATGATGTGCGACCTGCGCTGTACAATATTTCTTGCGACCTGCGCTGTACCATATGATGTGCGACCTGCGCTTTACGATATGCTGTGCAACCTGCGCCATACGATATGCTGTGCAACCTGCGCCGTACGTTATGATGTGTGACCTGCGCTGTATGATATTCTGTGCAACCTGCGCTGAGAGAGATGCTGTGCGACCTGCATTGTACGATATGCTGTGTGACCTGCGATGTGCGATATGCTGTGTGACCTGCGCTGTATGATATGCTGTGCAACCTGCGATGTGCGATATGCTGTGTGACCTGCGATGTGCGATATGCTGTGTGACCTGCGCTGTATGATATGCTGTGCGACTTGCGTTGTACGATATGCTGTGTGACCTGCGCTGTATGATATGCTGTGCGACTTGCGTTGTATGATATGAAGGGTGACCTGCGCTGTAAGATATGGTGTGCAATCTGCGCTGCGAGATAAGCTGTGCGACCTGCGCTGTATGATTTGCTCCTTTACCTGCACTGTACGATATGCTGTGCGACCTGCGTTGTATGATTTGCTCTGCGACTTGCGTTGTACGATATGCTGTGCGACCTGCGCTGTAAAAAATGCTGTGCGACTTGCACTGTATGATATGCTGTGCGACCTGCCCTGTATGATATGAAGGGTGACCTGCGCTGTAAGATATGCTGTGCAATCTGCGTTGTATAATATGCTACGTGACCTGCGCTGTATGATATGCTGTGCGACCTGCGCTGTATAATATGCTGTTCGACCTGCGCTGTATGATATGCTGTGCAACCTGCGCTGTACGATATGCTGTGCAACCTGCGCTATATGATATGCTGTGCGACCTGCGCTGTATGATATGAAGGGTGACCTGCGCTTTAAGATATGCTGTGCAATCTGCGCTGCGAGATATGCTGTGCCACTTGCCTTGTATGATTTGCTGTACAACCAGCGCTGTATGATATGCTGTACAACCTGTGCTGTATGATATGCTGTGTGACCTGCGCTGTATAATATGCTGTGCGACCTGCGCTGTATGATATGCTGTACAACCTGTGCTGTATGGTATGCTGTGCAACCTGCGCTGTGAGATATGCTGTGCGACCTGCGCTGTATGGTATGCTGTGCAACCTGCGCTATGTGATATGCTGTGTTACCTGCGCTGTATAATTTGCTGTGCAACCTGCGCTATATGATATGCTGTGCGACCTGCGCTGTAAAATATGCTGTGTGACCTGCGCTGTATGATATGCTGTGCGACTTGTGCTGTACGATATGCAGTGCGTCCTGTGCTGTATGATATGCTGTTCGACCTGCGCTGTATGATATTCTATGCGACCTGCGCTGTATGGTATGCTGTGCAACCTGCGCTGTAAAATATGCTGTGCAATCGGTGGTCTAAGGTATGATGTGCGACCTGCGCTGTACAATATGCTGTGCGATCTGCGGTGTATGATATGCTGTACAACCTGCGCTATGTGATATGCTGTGTTACCTGCGCTGTATAATTTGCTGTGCAACGTGCGCTATATGATATGCTGTGCAACCTGCACTATGTGATATGCTGTGTTACCTGCGCTGTACGATATGCTATGTGACCTGCGCTGTATGATATGCTGTGCGACTTGTGCTGTACGATATGCAGTGCATCCTGCGCTGTACGATATGCTGTACGACCTGCGCTGTATGATATGCTGTGCGATCTGCGGTGCACTTTGCACCTCACCATGTTATGCGCCGCATGCTTCCTGGTATGACCTGCATCCTGTGGTTCGTGATATGCGGTGCACACTGTGCTTTACGATATTCCATGTGCTCTGTGCCCCACAATGTGGTGTGCGCCCTGCGCTGTACGAGGTGACGCACGCTCTGCGCCTCATTTTATTTACTGTATTGCAGATTTAATCGAGCTTCCCCTTAAAGCAGAACATGAGCTGGAAATCGTATGTGTCACCGCAGGTGTGCCTTTACTCGGCCAGTTGTCACCCAGCTTTCCACAGACCCTGAATGGCGTAAATCTACACATAGATACAGTCTCCTATCTGCAGTCTTCATTTTGCCTCTGCTTCCCCGGTACGCCAAATGAACTCAGAGATGAAAGAAGCTCCATTGCAAAATAATAAGCGCCCCCCAACCAGTGTGGTCAGCGGGCACTGTGTAGAATGACTTCATTGTAGCAGCCATTGTATTGATTGGATGGCGTGGCGGAGAGTTGGCGGGGCGTGTGCCCCGGGTGCGGAGTGTCAGAGGGGACACCAGCAAGCCATAGCCGAGGAATGAAAGTACAGCAGACTGATTCTCTTCGCCCAGGTGAAGTAAAGCCGAGCTCTGGCTGCCCACCAGCAGGGGCCCTTTGGCATGGGAGCCCAGGTGCCTGCTGACTCCTACCGGCTGGTGCCCGGCTTACTGGTTTTTCTGCCAGTCCTTTACCTTACATGACAGCAGAATGCCCTCACATGCCAGCCTTGAGCACGACTCGCTCCGACCCGCTGCTCCTTTGTGTGATTGGGAACAAGAGCTTTCTGTGCATTGTGGAAGCCTGCGGAGCCGGGAAGTAGGTGCACTCTGCCGGGAGGCGCGGGGCTCCTGGTGTCTCCAAGTTACTAAAAGCTCAGCTGCACTAGCAGAACGCCTCGGCCTTTGTCTGCCGCTGCGCCTCGTCTATAAGGGCGACCCTCAGAAGTCATCACGGGGGAGAGAAGGGGGGAACGACTGCTGCCCCCCAAATACGTACAAACCTCTAGACTCAAATATCCTGTCTGGTGCCTCCAATATCAGCTTCAGCCCCCCGACATGAAGAACGCAATATGATGGGTTATAGATACATTGTTATCATCTCTTCCCACGCCGGACTTCTAGAGGGGCTTTCAGCAGGCTGATGGTCTCTGATGGGTCACTTTCTGCAAGAGGGCATCGAGCCTCCCTGAATGCACCATAACAAGTGGCATACCCTCAAATTAGCACCAACATGAGCGGGAATGACGGAATTATGGCCTTAATCCCTGGCTATGGCAGCCGGCGCCCCTCCGCCACTGGCGGGCCGCTGCGCCGTCTCCGGTTACTGTAAGGGCGAGTTCACACAACTTTCTGGACGTGATTCTAACTCTATGGATGCCGCTACACAAGCAGAGAGTCTCTTGAACAATCTCACAGACGAACGATTACGGGTGACTGTCAGTCCATGTAAACATGGCACCCGAGGGGTTCCTGAGTCAGCAGTCGCTAGGCATTCTGATTTCTCGCTCAGTGTAAGCACATGGCCGCCATCTTTAAACGACTGCCTGTTGCAGTGAATGGAGGCTGGATGAGATCTGCTGCGCCTGCGTTCACTGAACGACTACTGTCCCATCTCACACAACCTTAGGGTTAGGGCTAGGAGATGACCTTGGCCGTGACAAAGGTCGTGAGGTCAAAGATCACCGTGTAGCTCTGCAATCACCACATGGGTCACTTTTCAAATCTCAAGTTTCTGAGACTCATATTGAAGATTGTAGGGCTACACAGCGGTCTTTGCCCGTCCGTCTTGTCTCACGGCCAAAGTCGCCTAGTAGCCAGCATTTCAGTCTATGGCAGAAGCCTGAGGCTGAGCGGATCCTCGTATACATTTAGTCCCAGTCTGAGGAGCAGATCTGTTCAGGAATGGACAAAGCAATTTTTCTTTTCTGTCATTCAGATTTGAAAATTTGGGATAGATAAATAGATAGATAGATAGATATGAGATAGATAGATAGATATGAGATAGATAGATAGATATGAGATAGATAGATAGATAGATAGATAGATAGATAGATAGATAGATAGATAGATAGATAGATAGATATGAGATAGATAGATAGATAGATAGATATAAAATAGATAGATATGAGATAGATAGATAGATAGATAGATAGATAGATAGATAGATATGAGATAGATAGGAGATAGATAGATAGATAGATAGGAGATAGATAGATAGATAGATAGATAGATAGATAAATACGAGATAGATATGAGATAGATAGATAGATAGATAGATAGATAGATAGATAGATAGATAGATAGATAGATAGATATAAGATAGATAGGAGATAGATAGATAGATAGATAGATAGATAGGAGATAGATAGATAGATAGATAGATAAATACGAGATAGATATGAGATAGATAGATAGATAGATAGATAGATATAAGATAGATAGGAGATAGATAGATAGATAGATAGATAGATATGAGATAGATAGATAGATAGATAGGAGATAGATAGATAGATAGATAGATATGAGATAGATAGATAGATAGATAGATATGAGATAGATAGATAGATAGATAGATAGATAGATAGATATAAGATAGATAGATATGAGATAGATAGATAGATAGATAGATAGATAGATATGAGATAGATAGGAGATAGATAGATAGATAGATAGATAGGAGATAGATAGATAGATAGATAGATAAATACGAGATAGATAGGAGATAGATAGATAGATAGATAGATAGATAGATAGATAGATAGGAGATAGATAGATAGATAGATAGATAGGAGATAGATAGATAGATATAAGATAGATAGGAGATAGATAGATAGATAGATATGAGATAGATAGATAGATATTAGATAGATAGGAGATAGATAGATAGATAGATAGATAGATATGGGATGGATAGATAGATAGATATGAGATAGATAGATGATAGATATGAGATAGATAGATAGATTTGAGATAGATAGATGATAGATATGAGATAGATAGATAGATTTGAGATAGATAGATAGATATGAGATAGATAGATAGATGATAGATATGAGATAGATAGATATGAGATAGATAGATAGGAGATAGATAGATAGATATGGGATGGATAGATAGATAGATATGAGATAGATAGATAGATAGATAGATAGGAGACATATAGATAGATAGATAGATAGATATGAGATAGATAGATAGATAGATAGATAGATAGATAGATAGATAGGAGATAGATAGGAGATAGATAGATAGATAGATAGATAGATAGATAGATAGATAGATATGAGATAGATAGGAGATAGATAGATAGATAGATAGATAGATAGATAGATAGATAGATAGATAGATAGATATGAGATAGATAGATAGATAGATAGATAGATAGATAGATAGATATGAGATAGATAGATAAATAGACAGATAGATATGAGATAGATAGATGGATAGATAGATATTAGATAGATAGATAGATAGATAGATAGGAGATAGATAGATAGATATGAGATAGATATTAGATAGATAGATAGATAGATATGAGATAGATAGATAGATATGAGATTAGAAAGATAGAAAGATACATATGAGATAAATAGAATAATAGGTAGTTATGAGATAGATAGATATGAGATTGCCCCGTATATATATTGCCACGGATATCTCTAGCATGTGATTGAGCTCTATAATGGCACATACTCTGATGCAAGAAGCTCCTGACTAATTTGCCCGGTGAGCGCGGTCTGACTCTCTTCTATTGAGCTATTGTAAAATCTCCTCCATCACTTACAAAGATCTCGGAAATTTCCACCCTTCGGTCACTTTTGCGCACCTGGCTCCACCACGCCCCCCGGGGGCTGCATTTGGTGCGCACGTAACCTCGCTGTCTGCGGCTCTTTCAACAATAACATTTCTTTAGTGAAGTTAAAAAAGTTTTTGATAATTTCTGGAAAACAAAAAGAAAAAAAAAAAGAAAGAAAAAGTGTTTTTAGTGATTTTTTATATTTTTTTTCCCCTTCCCTTCTTGTTACTAAACTGGGATTGTTGCGCTGTGTTGCTGCTTGCTCAGAGCCGAAGCCCAAGTGGATGAACAAAGGTATTCTGTTTGATCCACACAATCCGAATCTCTCCGTATTGATCCCCTTTGAGTGAGCTGATGGGTTGTGCTGCTGTAAACAAAGCCAAATGTCATCCGGCAATCACCTGCTTTTATCATGCCGCTATTTAGGCCATGCAGTAAATAAATTCTACGTTTGCCTGTAGGCTGCTTCTGCTGCAGCATCGCACTCTTTGTTTTTCACCTTTCTCCCCCTAACTCTTAACTCTTTGGTTTCCATGTGGCAGAGAGAAGACCACTTGTAGGCGCCCGCACCCCTCCAGTCTGCGCCGGCCCCCAGGGGCAGGACAATGGCATTCAGGCAAATTGCCCAAAGCTAATAATAACCATTTTAATGGTGGCGGGTTGTGATGACGTCTGACGCTTTATTCATCTCTAGCTTTATCTGAAGGATTTCTTCCTTGTTCTCCTCCAGTCCCAATAATACGGTTAAGCAAGAAGATGTCCACATTGTGTGCAGGAAGGGATCTGTCCTATCATGGAACCGAATGGACCCTATTACCTCTAATGGGGTTTGCCTGCGTCCCGGCATATTCCCAGAAGCAATGGCGCAGCATGCCGCAATGTTTTGTATAGGATTGCAGGACGCAGATGTGAATAGAGACTTAAAGGGGTTGTACCACAAGTTAACCCCTCACCATGGGATATCCCACAGATTGGGATAACTTACTGATCAGTCTGGGTCTCACTGCTGGTGAAAAGAACAGGGGTCGTGTGTCCCCCGTCCTCCTCGCGGTGGGGTTACTGCACTCTCTGCAGTGAGGAGGAGACTGAATGGAGCGCTGGTCGCGCATGTGTAGGTGGCGCTCCATTCACAGAGATGTCACAAGAGGAGGAGAAATGACCCTCATAATGACAGAAGAGCGGAACACAGGAGCCCAGTTTTCTAGATTTTTGGGAATCTCACTGGTCAGACCCCCACCTATCAGTGAGTTATCCCCTATACTGTAGATATCCTGTGGCTGGGGCAGAACTTTTAATGGACAGCACCTAACCCATGATAGATAGATAGATAGATAGATAGATAGATAGATAGATAGATAGATAGATAGATAGATAGATAGATAGATAGATAGATAGATAGATAGATAGATAGATAGATAGATATGAGATAGATAGATATGAGATAGATAGATATGAGATAGATAGATAGATAGATAGATAGATGGATAGATATGAGATAGATAGATATGAGATAGATAGATATGAGATAGATAGATAAGAGATAGATAGATAGATAGATAGATAGATAGATAGATAGATAGATAGATAGATAGATAGGAGATGGATGGATAGATAGATAGATAGATAGGAGATAGATAGATAGATAGATAGGAGATAGATAGATATGAGATAGATAGATAGATAGGAGATAGATAGATAGGAGATAGATAGATAGATAGATAGGAGATGGATAGATAGATAGGAGATAGATAGATGGATAGATAGATAGGAGATACATAGATAGATAGATAGATAGATAGATAGATAGATAGGAGATAGATAGATAGATATAGATATGGGATATACAGATAGATATATAGATAGATATAAGATATGATATAGATAGATAGATACATGGATATGAGATAGATAGATAGATAAATAGATAGATAGATAGATGGGAGATAGATAGATAGATAGATAGGAGATAGATAGATATAGATATGGGATATACAGATAGATATATAGATAGATATGAGATAGATAGATAGATATGAGATAGATGGATATGAGATAGATAGATAGATAGGAGATAGATAGATAGAGAGATATGAGATAGATAGATAGAGAGATATGAGATAGATAGATAGATAGATATGAGATAGATAGATAGATAGATAGATATGAGATAGATAGGTAGGTAGATAGATAGATATGAGATAGATAGATAGATAGATAGATAGATAGATAGATAGATAGATAGATATGAGATAGATAGATAGATAGATAGGAGATAGATAGGAGATAGATAGATAGATAGATAGATAGATAGATAGATAGATAGATAGATATGAGATAGATAGATAGATAGATAGATAGATAGGAGGTAGATAGATAGATAGGAGATAGATAGATAGGAGATAGATAGATAGATATGAGATAGATAGATAGGAGATAGATAGATAGATAGGAGATAGATAGATAGATAGATAGATAGATAGATAGATAGATAGATAGATAGATATGAGATAGATAGATAGATAGATAGATAGGAGATAGAGAGATAGATAGATAGATAGGAGATAGATAGATAGATAGGAGATAGATAGATAGATAGATAGATAGATAGATAGATAGATATGAGATAGATAGATAGGAGATAGATAGATAGATAGGAGATAGATAGATATGAGATAGATAGATAGGAGATAGATGGATAGATGAGCTCGTTGTATCATTGATGATGTCTCGCCGTTTATATGTCTTCTATATGATGATATTATGACCGGTGTGATCGGCCGCCGTCACATGTGCAGGCCATTACTCAGGATCCCTATTTACGTCTGTGGTGTACTTGGTGTTGGAGGGGTTAAGTGAAGTCCTGTAACTGCATCCATATGTGCACCCCGGGGTGCCCTTCAGCTGCGGCTGAAAATAACTTCTGGAATCATCAGAACGCTGCAGAAATTATAAACAGAGATGACTTTTTCGTGTCCCTGGTGATACTTTCCTTCACATGACAAGTCTGTGCAGAGCTGAACCTGCTGACGAGGGGCGCGAGTCTCCATGTACTTGTCTGCAAGCTCAGGTGAAACTCTGCATGACATGTGGAGGTGTTACTGAGCACACACGTGTCGCCCTCGCTCCTGTACACGGCCCAGCTCGTTCACCATCACTGGATGCCCCGCTGATACCATGAGCTCTGGTAATAACATCCAGTATTGGATACATTGTATCAGTGTCTTGTGATGGGCTGAAGGTTGTCTTCATGTTGTGCCGCCTGTTGATCTGAGGACGAGCTGCGGTTTTCGTCTGTGTGGAGACAATATGATTGCGTCTTAGAATAGTATTCAGATGATTGGGCAGGATGCTGAAGAGATACACATTGAGGTCTAAGGCCCAGGAGAGGCTGGAGGCTGCGCTCTGTACAACCGCATGTCACAGGCGTGCAAACTGCACATCTGCAGCGCTGGAGAGATGACTGACTGGTAAGGGGCTTGCATCATCTAAAGTAAGGGTGTCCCACCTCCGGCCCAAAGGGGAGGGGGCCGCGCAGGCGGGAGGAGGTGAGGCTGCAGGCGGTACCTGGCAGCGACAGGCCCATGTAGATGACAAGGCAGGGGGCAGCACTTGCAGTTCTGTCACTGTCTGACTCACTGAGTTACTCCGGGTCCAACATGCGGCAGCGATTCTCCTTCCTGTCCCGCGTACTGAATGCTCCTATCCACTATCGAGGTGAAGACGAGATACAGTGGTTCCATCTTGCCCAGCCAACGCTGGCCACAGGTTGGATACCCTTGGTGTAGTCGCCCATGCCTTCTAGATATGACACTGGACATCATGTTCAGCATCCCTGTCATTGGTGCTTATTGACTTAGCAGTGAAGGGGGCGCCATATTGACAAACTGTCATTAGGTGAGTTTAGTCTGCCACCGCCACAAAACGTTGCTCCTTGACTATGTTTGATTTGACTTCTTGTCATTTCCATAGCTGCTCAACTTTTTTACAGCGTGGGGGGGGGGGGGGGGGGGGGGGTGCTGTCCACACGCCCAACCCTCCTTCTTTTTCATGTGGGCTTGGGACCAGCAATGGCGGAGTTTTTTGTCTTGTGTAAAGCCACCCTAATTCCCTAAATCTGGATTGTGTGTACCTTCCCCTTTAACCCCTTCTTGCCACCAGATGTAAACCTATGTCCTGGGTGGGACGCAATGGACGTAAGTTTACATTCTATGGATGCTAAAGGCTCAGAAGCAGAGCCCGTGCCATCTGCAGCGGGACCCGGCTGTGACTGACAACCAGCCTCCCACTGCAACAGCGAGGATCGATGACAACACTGATCCCTGCTGTTAACCCCTTACATGCCACAATCAATGTTGATCGAGGCATGTAAAGGGTTCACAGAGGGAGCGCATTCCCTCTGTGAGGTCTTCGGCCCTCCGCTATGCAATCGCAAGGGGCCGATATATTGCCATGGCATCCAAACACCACATGCTATTTGGGTTTACCATGGATGATGATCACTGTTATCAGCAATAGTACTGAAGCAGTGCAGTGTAGTATCCGAGCGACCATAGATTCACCGGGTCAGGTCCCCTACACAGACGAATAATATATAAAAAAATAGTAATTAAAAAAAAGATTTTTGCACATTATCCCCTCTTAGTAGAAAGAAAAAGGAATCCCCACACGGTTGGTTTCTTCGCGTCCGTAATGACCTGTAAAATAAACCGAACACACTTTTTATTTTGCACGGCAAACATTGTAAAATAAAAAACGACGACAAAATGCTTTTTTGGTTCATTTTGTGTCCCAAAAAACTCAATAAATGTGATCCGGTATGTCCTATATACCCCAAAATGGTAGCAGAAGCTACAGCTTATAAGGGAGATGGAACAATACCTCTGCAGCGCCACCTATTGGATGGCAGCATTCCTGCAAGTCAATGCTTGACCCTTCATACAAGGTCATGGATGGCCTTATAAGACTCCTCACTCTCTCTCCCAAACTACGGCATGTCACTCATAAAGCAGCCCCTTAGAGCCCCCTAATGAAAAACTTCTGGCGCTTTGAATTCAGAGATACAAAAAATATATATTTAAAAAAAAATAATTTTTTTTAATGTACAAAAGTGAAAAAACCTAAATATTCGTTGCGCCCTTATGGCCAACATAGGTGGTGTCACTGAGGGGTTAATGGTGACTGCGTGATATGGAAGGAGCGGGAAGCTGGGAGTGATACATTGTATCGGCCTCATTCATACCTTGTGTCTGCTATTATGGATGATCTTGATTTAATTCCAGGTTTTGTGGCAGCTGATCCATTCCAGATAGATGATTTTGCTGACTCCCCCCCCCCCCCCCACGCGCCGCCCGCGCCGCCTATCTCAGGATGTGAATGAGTGTGCAGAACTTTTGCTATCTCCATAGCCCAGGCATGAGTCATGTTGTCGCTGGGTGGGTCTGGCCGCTCGCGCAGGTACAGTTATCTGGCGTTGATGAGGTCACCGCCGCTAATCATCTGTTTACTTTGGGTCATTTGGAAGGAGAATGGCCGCTGGCCCAGGAATCCTCCCTCTGCCCTTTGCCTCATACTGTAAAATGGCGCCGCTGATCCGGTGGAATCCTCCTTCCATAAAGATGTTATCTTGGATGCTGATTTCACTTTCGGAGCCACCTGGCAGAGTAAAGTGTAAAATCCTTCCATCCGGTATCGATGGGTGCCGGATTGTCAAATGTTCTGGATTATCGGACAGGGAATGGTATGAAACTCACTGCAAGGGCTTATTCCCACGCCGCATGTTCAGTTCTTGTGCCGTCCGAGTCTACAATTGCATCATGTGTTGTTCATTGTCACGGATGAGAATAAGACATGCGATGTGCGGGGCTCTGTGATTGGACGGCACAAGATTGGTATCTGCGAGCCGTCCGAGGTTTTTTCCATTCAGCATTGCGGACAGCACACGGCTAGAATAAGCCCCAAGGCAGGGGTGCGCCATCGTTTGGCATCACTGAGCCACATTAGAAGCTGCCACCTGCGCGCAGCCTCAGACTTCGGATACGGATTATGCGGCGGATCTGTGTCTGATTTTTCAGATGCAGATTTTTCTTCTAGGAATTTGCCGACTCAGCAGATCCCGATGCGGACGCAATGCTGGAAACTGCGGATTATAATGACAGCCATGTTGGAAAAATCTGGCATAAATTGGCCACATAAATCACCGTATGACGAGATTTTCGATTTGCGGTGAGGTAAGCGGCGCCATTATTGCACTGTGTGGCCTCAGAAGACTAGAGTGTGATATCGCACATCTAATATTCGCCTTATTTCATACCGTATTTATAGATCCATAGGCTGATATTGGCGACAAATTGACGGCGATTACAAAGTGTAATAATCGCGGCATGCAGCGTTGCCGTAGAGTTCACAGCCAAGTTAGGCTGAATTCACACGGGCGAGTGCGATATCGGTCCAAGACGGATATCGCACTTATAATCCTGCAATTGCATCGCATTTCTGCAACACGGCTGCGTGAAAAGCAGGAGTAAAAATTAAAAAATCACATCGCATTTGTAGAGAAATGGAAACCTACAAGAAACTATAGAAAATAATGGGCACAATTTTTTAAGCAAAATTGCCCAGAAATGGAACGTGCGGCGATTCTCTTCATCGCCCGAGAAAAAACCACCCATGTGAATGAAATCATTGAAGCCCAGGGGTCATTTACGCGGCGCTGCTCGGCCGAGTGTCTATCGGTCAGATCGATTGTCCAAGAGAGAAATATTGCTGCAAGTCCTGTTTTTGGGAAATGGGAACAGAATTAATCCCACCGCACTCGCAGGCAGACGCCATTTTTTTCATCTGAGCTTCCTTTTCACGGGCAGGAAAGTCGTTTGTTTGTAGACGTAATGCGATTTTTATGCAAAAGCGCATCGCAACCAGAAAAATCGCAGCTAAATAAGCGTGCGATGTAGTTCTGATTTTCTTGCACCCATATTACACTCGCCTGTGTGAATGCACCCTACAGGAGGGTCCTGATTGGTTACATGGGCTTTTTGTGCTGGATTAATAAACAGCGAATTAAAGGAAGTGCATTGCATTAGAAAACATTGGCGCTGGAGTAGTCCTCCAGTACAAGTGAATGGGCACCATGAAAATTGCCTCTTTTCCTGTTCACTTCTACCGAAGTGTCAATCAAGCAGAAAAAAGTTGCAGAAACCACAGATCAGGGGTGCAGTTTTAGGGGTGCAGGATAGTAGGGGTGGAGTTATAGGGGTGCAAAAGGAGCAGGAGTGGAGCTATAGGGGTGCAGAGGTAGCAGGAGTGGAGCTATAAGGGTGCAGTGGTAGCTGGGGTGGAGCTATAGGGGTGCGGAGGCAGCATTGGTGAAGCTATAGGGGTGAAGAGGTAGCAGGGGTGGAGCTATAAGGGTACAGATGCAGCAGTTGTAGAGCTATAGGGGTTAAGAAGTAGCAGGGGTGGAGCTATAGGGGTGCAGAGGCAGCAGGGGTAGAGCTATAGGGGTGAAGAAGTAGCAGGGGTGGAGCTATAGGGGTGCAGAGGTAGCAGGAGTGGAGCTATAAGGGTGAAGAGGTAGCAAGGGTGGAGATATAGGGGTGCAGAGGTAGCAAGGGTGGAGCTATAGGGGTGCAGAGGTAGCAGGGGTGGAGCTATAGGGGTGTAGAGGTATCAGGAATGGAGCTATAAGGGTGAAGAGGTAGCAAGGGTGGAGCTATAGGGGTGCATATGTAGCAGGGGTGGAGCTATAGGGGTGCAGGGGTGGAGCTATAGGGGTGCAGAGGTAGCAGGGGTGAAGCTATAGGGGTGCAGAGGTAGCAGGGGTGGAGCTATAAGGGTGAAGAGGTAGCAAGGGTGGAGCTATAGGGGTGCAGAAGTAGCAGAGGGGGAGCTATAGGGGTGCAGATGTAGCAGGGGTGGAGCTATAGGGGTGCAGAGGCAGCAGGGGTGGAGCTATAGGGGTGCAGAGGTAGCAGGGGTGGAGCTATAGGGGTGCAGAGGCAGCAGGGGTGGAGCTATAGGGGTGCAGAGGTAGCAAAGGTGGAGCTATAGGGGTGCAGAGGTAGCAGGGGTGGAGCTATAGGGGTGTAGAGGTATCAGGAGTAAAGCTATAAGGGTGAAGAGGCAGCAGGGGTGGAGCTATAGGGGTGCAGAGGTAGCAGGGGTGGAGCTATAGGGGTGCAGAGGTAGCAGGGGTGGAGCTATAGGGGTGCAGAGGCAGCAGGGGTGTAGCTATAAGGGTGCAGAGGTAGCAGGGGTGGAGCTATAGGGGTGAAGAGGTAGCAGGGGTGGAGCTATAGGGGTGCAGAGGCAGGAGGGGTGGAGCTATAGGGGTGCAGAGGTAGCAGGGGTGGTGCTATAGGGGTGCAGAGGAAGCAGGGGTGGAGCTATAAGGGTGCAGAGGTAGCAGTCATACCCAGGTCCTGAGGGCACTTAAGGACATCCGTGTTGTAACTGCAGCATGGCAGATGGAGCAGGGGCACAGAGTTTGCATTGGAGCCTAGGAGCTCCTGTTCCGCCTCTGGCACATACCTGCGGTTGGAGTTGCGCAGCTGAAGTTTTCGCCCCACTCTTCTATAATGTGATGGCAGCAGCAGAGGCTCCGTCCTCGCTCGGCGCAGAAGGATTGAACAAGTCATTCATCTTGGCTGTAGGGGGTGGGGGAGGGGGGATGACATTGATATACAGTCTGTCATCAGGCTAATTGTTGTTTGAATTACCTGTTATGATCCGATGGTAAATCCACCAGTGGAGCAGAAAATGCAGCCTGGACGGGTCTGATGTTCGCAGGCGCGAGCTGCGCCTCAGCAAGATGGATAAACACAATTATAGGGCAGACCTGGGGAGAGAAAATCCATTTAAACCTCGTAATGTTAAGCAGAGCCGTGTTTAATTCATTTGGACCAATTTGTGAATGATGTACGAGTGAACATTAGTCTGAGGATGCCTGCCCCCTCCTCTGCGCTGACTGATAGCAGGCCGCCACGTTCGCCGTTTCACGCTCCTTACTAATGGCTGTGCTCAGCTAGACTGACAATAAGATGTACTGACTCCTGTTGTAGAGGTTGTACTGCGCAAATGACCCAATAAAAACCCACCAGGCGGAAAGACGGAGCTGCGTCCTGCGGACGTGTATTGATGGCTTTAAACACAGCTGTTAAGTGTTGTCACTACACCGCTACACGACACCGACCCTGCGGGAGAGTGACGGGAATATCCAAGACTACACCGGTACACGACACCGACCCTGCGGGAGAGTGACCGCAATATCCAAGACTACACCGGTACACGACACCGACCCTGCGGGAGAGTGACGGGAATATCCAAGACTACACCGGTACACAACACCGACCCTGCGGGAGAGTGACGGGAATATCCAAGACTACACCGGTACACAACACCGACCCTGCGGGAGAGTGACGGGAATATCTAAGACTACACCGGTACACAACACCGACCCTGCGAGGGAATGACCGTAATATCCAAGACTACACCGGTACACGACACCGACCCTGCGAGGGAGTGACGGGAATATCCAAGACTACACCGGTACACGACACCGACCCTGCGAGGGAGTGACCGCAATATCCAAGACTACACCTGTACACGACACCGACCCTGCGAGGGAGTGACGGGAATATCCAAGACTACACCGGTACACAACACCGACCCTGCGAGGGAGTGACGGGAATATTCAAGACTACACCGGTACACGACACCGACCCTGCGAGGGAGTGACGGCAATATCCAAGACTACACCGGTACACGACACCAACCCTGCGAGGGAGTGACCGCAATATCCAAGACTACACCGGTACACGACACCGACCCTGCGGGAAAGTGACGGGAATATCCAAGACTACACCGGTACACGACACCGACCCTGCGGGAAAGTGACGGGAATATCCAAGACTACACCGGTACACGACACCGACCCTGCGGGAGAGTGACAGGAATATCCAAGACTACACTGGTACACGACACTGACCCTGCGGGAGAGTGACGGGAATATCCAAGACTACACCGGTACACGACACCGACCCTTCGGGAGAGTGACGGGAATATCCAAGACTACACTGGTACACGACACCGACCCTGCGAGGGAGTAACCAAAATGTCCAAGACTACACCGGTACACGACACCGACCCTGCGAGGGAGTGACTGCAATATTCAAGACTACACCGGTACACGACACCGACCCTGCGAGGGAGTGACCGCAATATCCAAGACTACACCAGTACATGAGACCGACCCAGCGAGGGAGTAACCAGAATGTCCAAGACTACACCGGTACACAACACCGACCCAGCGAGGGAGTAACCAGAATGTCCAAGATTACACCGGTACATGACACCGACCCTGCGAGGGAGTGACTGCAATATCCAAGACTACACCGGTACACGACACTGACCCTGCGGAGGAGTGACCGCAATATCCAAGACTACACCGGTACATGAGACCGACCCTGCGAGGGAGTGACCGCAATATCCAAGACTTCATTGTAATATGCTTGAGCCGCTACGCTGTCCTGCGTGTATGTGTGTATGTATAGTATGTCGGTGGGTGTACGTATGTGTGTGTGTATATATATATATATATGCAATTACATACACACATTAATAGTCGAAAGTTTTAGGACACCTCAACTTTTCCAGTTACATTAACACAGTTCAAGTCCAGCAAATAAAGTGAAATGGTTGGAAGGATAAAAGTAAGTTAAAAACATAAAAATATTCTGAAATTTATCCTGAGACGCAGCAATAGTCTGAATTTATGATTTTAACCAAACATCAAGGACGGCTGCTCTAGTCTGAGACTGGATGAAAAATATCCTGCAGGTATCTCAAATTTGTAGATTACTTTCAAACCCTCTGATTCTATATAAGCAGTGTTGGAATAGACTGTATCTGAACGCCCTCCAGGGAAGGATTGGGACAGGTTTGCTCTTCAGGACAGAAGCACATGGCTATCAAAATGGCAAAAAAAAGGCAATTCACCAAAAAAGACAGACAATTATAACCCTTAGAAGTGTAGGTCTGTCCTACGGACAAAAAACGGCCAAGAAAGCCAAGGTGGCGGTCAGTACTGTTTCCTAAACCATCAATGGCCTCACCGCCTCCAGACTTAAACCCCCTTGAGCTTGTCTGGGATGATCTGGACAGAAGGGTGAAAGCAGAGCGACCTACAATGTAGCACATTTGTGGGAACTTCTGCAACAACGTTGGGAAGAGGTTTGTGAATATCTGAATGCCTGGATGGTGTGAAGCTGTTCTATCAGCGGAGGGGCGACCGGGAAGAGGCGGACATCTGATTGGGCGACACAAAGTTACTGTTATTTATCTTCACTTGTTTGTTTGTTCTCTGCTTTCATCTCAAAGTCCATTAAACTGTAAATATCAATAAAAGCTGGAAACCTTGAGGTGTTGTAAAACTTGTAACCGGTAGTGTATGCACCCTGCACAGTGTGTATATATATATAATGCAGTGCACAGCAGCAGCACTTCTCCTGTCCTGCACATTGGATATGAGTTACTAATGTGGTATCAGGGGGGGGCAGTAATAGACGCACACAACAGGGACCTCGGGTATTTTGGTTGTCCTCCTTGCTGGTCTCCATGTGATGTAATATCTTGGCACGTTTCATCCTCATGACGTTGTGGATTTTCGGAGCTCCTTAAGTTAATCTTTCAGCTCACTACCAGGGGCCCTTAGACTGCTGCCCTTTGCAAACCTCCCGGCTCCCCCGGAATTCGGTTGCAGATTCCCCAGATGTTGTTTTGTGGGTGCGGAGCTTTAAGGGATCTGCATTACCAGAGCCGCTCACTGCGCAATTTGCTGTTAATAGGCAGTAAAAGACAGAAATGACTGGAAATACTTTCGCTGAACGCGGCCTCATTTACCAAAACTGGAAAAAGAAAACCGCCCAATCAGAGCACAGCTTCCATTTTTTCACAGCAGCTTAACCCCGTAATGCTACAGGATGTACATTTATGTCTTTGGGGTTTCTATGAGTGGCATCAGGGGCCGCTCCTGCTCCATACAATGAGGGTGTCGGCTGTCAAAGACAGCCGACACCCATCTGCAACAGCAATGATCATTACATTATACTGCAGGAGTGATCAAACATCACAATGTGTGTATATATATATAGTGTGTATACACTCATTGTCAGTAGCTTCCCTCCCCTAGAAGGAGTATATATATATCCACTCATTGTCAGTAGCTTCCCTCCCCTAGAAGGAGTATATATATATCCACTCATTGTCAGTAGCTTCCCTCCCCTAGAAGGAGTATATATATATCCACTCATTGTCAGTAACTTCCCTCCCCTAGAAGTTGTCAGATGGAATGAAACTTTCTCTGTGATTGTAAAGCTGATATAAGTGATCACAATATCAGAGCAAAAGGATCATTTATTGTGGAGAACCGACCCCTCGTAGGGAGGCCCTAGTACCCTGATGTACCACCTCTAGCTTAGATACAAGATGTGATACGGGCAGGCATGGAGGCTCTAGTACCCTGTTGTACCTCCTCTAGCTCGGATACAAGATGTGATACGGATGGGCATGGAGGCTCTAGTACCCTGATGTACCACCTCTAGCTTGGATACAAGATGTGATACGGATGGGCATGGGGGCTCCAGTACCCTGTTGTACTACCTCTAGCTTGGATACAAGATGTGATACAGGCAGGCATGGAGGCTCTAGTACCCTGTTGCACCGCCTCTAGCTTAGATACAAGATGTGATATGGACGGGCATGGAGGCTCTAGTACCCTGATGTACCACCTCTAGCTTGGATACAAGATGTGATACGGATGGGCATGGGGGCTCCAGTACCCTGTTGTACTACCTCTAGCTTGGATACAAGATGTGATACAGGCAGGCATGGAGGCTCTAGTACCCTGTTGTACCACCTGTAGCTTGGATACAAGATGTGATACGGATGGGCATGGGGGCTCCAGTACCCTGTTGTACTACCTCTAGCTTGGATACAAGATGTGATACAGGCAGGCATGGAGGCTCTAGTACCCTGTTGCACCGCCTCTAGCTTAGATACAAGATGTGATATGGACGGGCATGGAGGCTCTAGTACCCTGATGTACCACCTCTAGCTTGGATACAAGATGTGATACGGATGGGCATGGGGGCTCCAGTACCCTGTTGTACTACCTCTAGCTTGGATACAAGATGTGATACAGGCAGGCATGGAGGCTCTAGTACCCTGTTGTACCACCTGTAGCTTGGATACAAGATGTGATACGGATGGGCATGGGGGCTCCAGTACCCTGTTGTACTACCTCTAGCTTGGATACAAGATGTGATACTGGCAGGCATGGTGGCTCTAGTACCCTGTTGTACCTCCTCTAGCTTGGATACAAGATGTGATACAGGCGGGCATGGAGGCTCTGGTACCCTGTTGTACCTCCTCTAGCTTGGATACAAGATGTGATACAGATGGGCTTGGAGGCTCTGGTACCCTGTTGTACTGTAGGGGGCGCTCTGAGCCCGGTCGCCTTCTGTGCCCCCATCCACTGGTCCCAACACCTCCTAACAGTCTGGTCAGAAACAAGAATTAGTTTTCATGCATTTTCCCATGGAGCATTGCCTGAAGATAAGTCTCCTCAATAAGAAGGCTTTCCTCCTTGAAGCATCTCATCCAGTAGCTCGGGTCGTGTCTTGTTTTTGGAGGAATCTGCTTTGGCTGACGGGCTACTTTGCATACGTTTGTTTAAACTGTCATTTACCCCTCATTGACTCTCCTCTGCTCACCCATCGCTGGCACACGGCGCCGCAGCCTGGCATCCTCGTGTTAATAGTTTTCTGTTTCGTATAGCTGAGCTTCCTTATTACGACATAGGTCTAATCCGGAACGTTCTAGAAATAATTGCCTCCCTATTAATCTCTCGCTTCGTGTGGAGCAGCCTGGTTACACGTTATGTTCCACATCCCAGGTGAGATTTATGGCTGTGTAAATGTTTGGCAAGCAGTTAACACAGACGCTGTGCCCGGTGCCCAGACTTGACCGCAGGGGCCACATGGAGACTTTTCCCGATCTCCCCGCCGCTACTTGCTAATCTTCTATTTCTCCCTGGTTCCTATAATCTTCTGTTCTTGCTGTAATATTATAATTTCTCCATGCCATGGCTTCCTGCTGAGTTTATACTTATACACAGCTGCTAATCTGAGCAAGCAGAGCTGCAGTGTAAAGCATGGTGGTTAGAGACTACAGAAAATGCAAGTAAGGGCTTGTTCACAACAGCGTTCAGGGGTTCCATCTTTCTGCTCTGTTCAGGAGCCACACAAATGGCACCCGCTGACCGAATGGACCCGTCTTATGAGGGAACTCGGCAGCGTTGAATGGTCCCCCATAGATTATAGTGGGGTCTGTTCTGTTTCTGGCCAGAAGTCCAGCATTTTGCTGGAATTAACAGGATGCAATAGTGAAGCTTTCTACTGGAGATCAGCAGCAGAGGTCCTAAGCTGCAGCCACTGATCAGATTGTGTCCTAATGGTGCGTAGCTGCAGTGTAAAGTATGGTGGACAGACCGAGTTTCTGAGCATCTGCTAAAATAAAAGGTGGATTTACCGATGGATAATAAAGTAGAGCCAGAGACCCTCATGATAGCCTTGCCCTAATGGAGTAGAGCTGCAGTATAAAGTATTATGGACAAGTAGGGGCTGGAGTTTTCAACTACCACAGACTGCGATCACCTGAGCTGTAGTCACTGATAGTTGTACTTTCAGTAGTACCCAAACTTTTTACCCCCTTGGGTACGCACCCTTGAAGCTCCCCTGCGGCGTTAGGGACCCCTCGAGGAGTTGGACCCCGATATTTGAGATGTTAGAGGTTTATACTCAGGTGGTTACACGCTGCACGGCAGGGATCGGTGGCCGCCGGCGGCTCCACTTCACAGCCCCATCGTCTCTGCTTCTCACAATGTGGGTGTTTGGTCTTTTTTATCTTCTCGGCTGGTTTGTGGTTTGGGTTTTTCTTCTTCTCTTCTGCTGTCAGTTGGAACTTCAGCTGCCGACACCGAAATGTCAGCTTGTGGGGACAGCGGGGGTACTGCAGGAGTAATGGAGGTAACATGGAGGATCCGCTACAAGCACCCCGGCGTCACGACTCCTACAGGGAATGTGGCCACTACATAGAGGCGGAATGAGGGGAGTAATGATGATGGGGACGTTAGAGGTGACGGTGATGATGATGATATGGGTGATGATGATGGGGACATTA
Source organism: Eleutherodactylus coqui (assembly GCA_035609135.1). Lineage (NCBI taxonomy): Eukaryota > Metazoa > Chordata > Amphibia > Anura > Eleutherodactylidae > Eleutherodactylus > Eleutherodactylus coqui. Next base: position 301,240,224 of record CM069408.1, read on the forward strand.
GAGGTGACGGTGATGATGATGATGAAGATATGGGTGATGATGATGGGGACGTTAGAGGTGACGGTAATGATATGGGTGCTGATGATGGTGATATTAGAGATGATGGTGACGATAATAATGATGTGGGTGCTGATGATGGTGATATTAGAGGTGATGGTGATGATGATAATATGGGTGATGATGATGGGGACATTAGAGGTGTCGGTGATGATGATGATGATATGGGTGCTGATGATGGTGATATTAGAGGTGATGATGATGATATGGGTGATGATGATGGGGACATTAGAGGTGATGATGATGATATGGGTGATGATGATGGTGATATTAGAGGTGACGGTGATAATGATGATATGGGTGCTGATGATGGTGATATTAGAGGTGACGGTGATGATGATGATATGGGTGCTGATGATGGTGATATTAGAGGTGATGGTGATGATATGGGTGCTGATAACGGGGACATTAGAGGTGATGGTGATGATGATATGGGTGATATGGATGATGATGGGGACATTAGAGGTGACGGTGATGATGATGATAATATGGGTGATGATGATATTAGAGGTGACGGTGACGATAATAATGATATGGGTGCTGATGATGGTGATATTAGACGTGACAGTGATGATGATGATGATGATGATATGGGGGATGATGATATTAGAGGTGACAGCGATGATGATGATAATATGGGTGATGATGATATTAGAGGTGACGGTGACGATAATAATGATATGGGTGCTGATGATGGTGATATTAGAAGTGACAGTGATGATGAGGGTGACAGTAGACATGATAGTGATTGTTGTAATGATAGGGATGATGATGGTGATATTAGAGGTGACTGATAATAATAATGATGTTAGAGATCATGCTCTAATGCTTCTGAGTATAATTAGCAGTGATGGGGATATTATTTTAGTTGTTTTGATGATGGTGATGATGATTAGTAGAGATGAGCGAGTATACTCGCTAAAGGCAATTACTTGAGCGAGCATTGCCTTTAGCGGGTACCTGCACGCTCGAGACAGAAGGTTCGGGTGCCGGCAAGGAGGAGCGGGGAGTAGCGGCAGTCAACTGGAGGGAGCAGAGGGGGGGGGGGGGGGGAGGGGGAGAGAGAGATCTCCCCTCTGTTTCGCCCCGCTCTCCCCCGCAGCTCCCTGCCCCCCACCGGCACCCGAACCTTTTGTCTCCAACGGGCAGGTACTCGCTCATCTCCAATGATTAGTGTTGAGTGATCTGAAGCAGCTGCACCCTCTTTCTGGTCCGAACTTTGCCAAAAGTTCCGTTCAGCACAAATTCGCCCCTTCAGCCAAATCTGCTGAAAGTCTTATTCTTTTTCCTTCTTTAAAAAAGCAGGAAAAACAAAATGAAGGAAAAGTAATCTTTTTCTTCTGTTTTGTTTTCTTTCTTTTTTATTAATTGACTTTGCCTTAAAAACAGCTCAGCTTCCTTATATACACCCGGAGCGACAAGGATGTATACGGAGCTCCTGGATAGTGATATACGCCCGTGCCGGGGGGATGAGGGAGGTTTGGGCTAAACATTTATAATACTGGTGATGATGAGGACAACGACAGAGCGAAGGCAGCATCTATTATGGAGAACCGAGCCCTCTGTAGGGAGGCTCTAGTACCATGATGTACCGCCTCTAGCTTGGATACAAGAGGTGATACAGGGGCATGGAGGCTCTAGTACCATGATGTACCGCCTCTAGCTTGGATACAAGATGTGATAAGAACAAGCATGGAGGCTCTAGTACCATGATGTACCGCCTCTAGCTTGGATACAGGATGTGATACAGGAGGACATGGGGTCTCTAGTACCCTGTTGTACCACCTCTAGCTTGGATACAAGAGGTGATACAGGGGCATGGAGGCTCTAGTACCATGATGTACCGCCTCTAGCTTGGATACAAGATGTGATAAGAACAAGCATGGAGGCTCTAGTACCATGATGTACCGCCTCTAGCTTGGATACAGGATGTGATACAGGAGGACATGGAGGCTCTAGTACCCTGTTGTACCACCTCTAGCTTGGATACAGGATGTGATACAGGAGGACATGGAGGCTCTAGTACCCTGTTGTACCACCTCTAGCTTGGATACAGGATGTGATACAGGCAGGCATGGAGGCTCTAGTACCCTGTTGTACCACCTCTAGCTTGGATACAGGATGTGATACAGGGGGCATGGAGCCTCTAGTACCCTGTTGTACCGCCTCTAGCTTGGATACATCAGTATAGATGATGGATGCTCAGGGCCTCACCCACATCTGTCACATGACTGCGCCATTCATTGGATAAGGCCAGGTAATATTTGCGCAGACCTGGCAGTAAACCTTGGATGCAATAGCGTTATTTTGTACAGATAATTGCTGCGTGGCAAACCGGAAGCCAAGCGGGCGCCTTTGTAGCCGGCAGGGTCCATCGCGCGCCGTTTATGTCCAGCATGCGCCATATTCGGTTCTTCCAACATCTTCGCTGTTCTCATGTAACATTGCTGAACAATGGAGGCCCCACTGAGGTTTTCATGCTGCATTCGCGCCATGTGTCGTTATATCGGGGTCCCGTGGGCGGTGCACGTGCGGCTGAGCGTCCAGCATGGCACATCCCCCAATTAATGGATGTTTCTATCTATGTGGCACATTTAGTCAGTGTTTATGGATAAAACTAAGACCCCATAGGAGGCTCCAGAAAATGGCAGCGTGGCCCCTCAGGAATCTGCGGCCACATCCTATATATTCATGCGGTCGCGCACGTCCCTGTCTTCTTTGGCGCTGTCTCTGAAGTCGGGGTGGGGGGATTTTGTGATGGCAGATTCCCCCTCATCCGTAACCACATCTAACGCTCTGCTGTTAATTAAAACCGTTTTCTGTTACATATTGATCTTCTGTAGCGATTGCTGTGTGGCTTCTGCCCCTCCCACCGCGTCTTAGGGTTTACCGGAGAACTTTCTACTGCTTTGCGGTCGAGACGAATGTCGATGATCATTTATTCACCTTACGATATTTTTCATGCAGATTTCCTAGAGCGACAGTTTATCTGCTGTATCTAAGCCTATCAAGGCTAATACTGTCTGCTGAGCCTCTGTATCTAAGCCTTCTGTATGATACTGTCTGCTGAGCCTCTGTATCTAAGCCTTCTATATGATACTGTCTGCTGAGCCTCTGTATCTAAGCCTTCTGTATGATACTGTCTGCTGAGCCTCTGTATCTAAGCCTTCTATATGATACTGTCTGCTGAGCCTCTGTATCTAAGCCTTCTGTATGATACTGTCTGCTGAGCCTCTGTATCTAAGCCTTCTGTATGATACTGTCTGCTGAGCCTCTGTATCTAAGTCTACTGTGTGATACTTCCTGCTGAGCCTCTGTATCTAAGCCTACTGTGTGATACTGTCTGCTGAGCCTCTGTATCTAAGCCTTCTATATGATACTGTCTGCTGAGCCTCTGTATCTAAGCCTTCTGTATGATACTGTCTGCTGAGCCTCTGTATCTAAGCCTTCTGTATGATACTGTCTGCTGAGCCTCTGTATCTAAGCCTTCTGTATGATACTGTCTGCTGAGCCTCTGTATCTAAGCCTTCTGTATGATACTGTCTGCTGAGCCTCTGTATCTAAGTCTACTGTGTGATACTTCCTGCTGAGCCTCTGTATCTAAGTCTACTGTGTGATACTTCCAGCTGAGCCTCTGTATCTAAGCCTACTGTGTGATACTGCCTGCTAAGCTTATGTATCTAAGCCTTCTGTATGATACTGTCTGCTGAGCCTCTGTATCTAAGCCTTCTGTATGATACTGTCTGCTGAGCCTCTGTATCTAAGCCTTCTGTATGATGGCTGTCTGCTGAGCCTCTGTATCTAAGTCTACTGTGTGATACTTCCTGCTGAGCCTCTGTATCTAAGTCTACTGTGTGATACTTCCAGCTGAGCCTCTGTATCTAAGCCTACTGTGTGATACTGCCTGCTAAGCTTATGTATCTAAGCCTACTGTGTGGTACTGACTGCTGAGCCTTTGTATCTAAGCCTACTGTGTGATACTGTCTGCTGATCCTCTGTATCTAAGCCTACTGTGTGATACTGTCTGCTGATCCTCTGTATCTAAGCCTACTGTGTTATACTGCCTGCTAAGCTTATGTATCTAAGCCTACTGTGTGATAGTGTCTGCTGAGTAATGTATCTAAGCCTACTGTGTGATACTGTCCGCTACAGTCTGGGCTGTTAACCCTCGCAGTGCGCTGCTGTTGAGCTGCAAGTGTTTTGCCACTTTCTCGCCTGATGTGTACTTAGATCCTGGCAGATTCCTGCAGCAGCGTAGCATTCCTTAAGGATATTTGGCCGGCGTTCACCGGATACTTGCGCCAAATTCATCCTATTGTTCTCTTAATATTGTTCATGAATGTCACAAGGACAATAATTCCAACCCTTGGCTCCGTAGATAAACGCAACTGCAGATCTGGCGAAGTCCCAGTAGTCGTCTTAAAGTGTCCCTTCACCTCTGACACCACATTACAGGTTACATCTACGTATACAGTACGGTCCCAGTGTACATATATACAGCCTGTATTATACTCCAGAGCTGCACTCACTATTCTGCTGGTGGAGTCACTGTGTACATACATTACTTATCCTGTACTGCTCCTGAGTTACATCCTGTATTATACTCCAGAGCTGCACTCACTATTCTGCTGGTGGAGTCACTGTGTAAATACATTACTTATCCTGTACTGCTCCTGAGTTACATCGTGTATTATACTCCAGAGCTGCACTCACTATTCTGCTGGTGAAGTCACCGTGTACTTACATTACTTATCCTGTACTGCTCCTGAGTTACATCCTGTATCATACTCCAGAGCTGCACTCACTATTCTGCTGGTGGAGTCACTGTGTACATACATTACTTATCCTGTACTGCTCCTGAGTTACATCCTGTATTATACTCCAGAGCTGCACTCACTATTCTGCTGGTGGAGTCACTGTGTACATACATTACTTATCCTGTACTGCTCCTGAGTTACATCCTGTATTATACTCCAGAGCTGCACTCACTGTTCTGCTGGGGGGGTCACTGTGTACATACATTACTTATCCTGTACTGCTCCTGAGTTACATCCTGTATTATACCCCAGAGCTGCACTCACTATTCTGCTGCTGGTGGAGTCACTGTGTACATACATTACTTATCCTGTATTATACTCCAGAGCTGTACTCTATATATCTACACCTATTATTGGTGGTCCTCAGTATTATTACCTCTCTTATTGGTGGTCCTCAGTATTATTACCTCTCTTATTGGTGATCCTCAGTATTATTACCTCTATTATTGGTGGTCCTCAGTAGTATTACCTCTATTATTAGTGGTCCTCAGTATTATTACCTTTATTATTGGTGGTCCTCAGTATTATTACCTCCATTATTAGTGGTCCTCAGTATTATTACCTCCATTATTAGTGGTCCTCAGTATTATTACCTCTATTATTAGTGGTCCTCAGTATTATTACCTCTATTATTGGTGGTCCAGACTATTAATACTTCTTTTACTAGGGGTGCTTTATATTACTACCCCTATTATTGGTGGTCTTCAGTATTATTACCTCTATTATTGGTGGTCTTCAGTATTATTACCTCTAAAGATCACCAATAAGAGAGGTAATAATACTGAAGATCACCAATAAGAGTATTATTACCTTTATTATTGGTGGTCTTCAGTATTATTACCTCTCTTATTGGTGGTCCAGAGTATTATTACCTCTCTTATTGGTGGTCCTCAGTATTATTACCTCTATTATTGGTCTTCCTCAGTATCATTATCTCTATTATTGGTGGTTGTCAGTATTATTACCTCTCTTATTGGTGGTCCTCAGTATTATTACCTCTATTATTGGTGGTCCAGAGTATTATTACCTGTCTTATTGGTGGTCCTCAGTATTATTACTTCTATTATTGGTGGTCCTCAGTATCATTACATCTCTTATTGGACGTCCTCAGTATTATTACCTCTATTATTTGTGGTCCTCAGTATTATTACCTCTATTATTGGTGGTCCAGAGTATTATTACCTTTCTTATTGGTGGTCCTCAGTATTATTACCTCTATTATTGGTGGTCCAGAGTATTATTACCTCTCTTATTGGTGGTCCTCAGTATTATTACCTCTATTATTGGTGGTCCTCAGTATTATTACCTCTGTTGTTGGTGGTCCTCAGTATTATTACCTCTATTATTAGTGGTCCTCAGTATTATTACCTCTCTTATTGGTGGTCCTCAGTATTATTACCTCTATCATTGGTGTTCCTCAGTGTCATTACCTCTCTTATTGGTGGTCCTCAGTATTATTTCCTCTCTTATTGGTGGTCCTCAGTATTATTACCTCTATTATTGGTGGTCCTCAGTATTATTACCTCTCTTATTGGTGGTCCTCAGTATTATTTCCTCTCTTATTGGTGGTCCAGAGTATTATTACCTCTCTTATTGGTGGTCCTCAGTATTATTACCTCTATTATTGGTGGTCCAGAGTATTATTACCTCTCTTATTGGTGGTCCTCAGTATTATTACCTCTATTATTGGTGGTCCTCAGTATTATTACCTCTCTTGTTGGTGGTCCTCAGTATTATTACCTCTATTATTGGTGGTCCTCAGTAGTATTACCTCTATTATTAGTGGTCCTCAGTATTATTACCTTTATTATTGGTGGTCCTCAGTATTATTACCTCCATTATTAGTGGTCCTCAGTATTATTACCTCCATTATTAGTGGTCCTCAGTATTATTACCTCTATTATTAGTGGTCCTCAGTATTATTACCTCTATTATTGGTGGTCCAGACTATTAATACTTCTTTTACTAGGGGTGCTTTATATTACTACCCCTATTATTGGTGGTCTTCAGTATTATTACCTCTATTATTGGTGGTCTTCAGTATTATTACCTCTAAAGATCACCAATAAGAGAGGTAATAATACTGAAGATCACCAATAAGAGTATTATTACCTTTATTATTGGTGGTCTTCAGTATTATTACCTCTCTTATTGGTGGTCCAGAGTATTATTACCTCTCTTATTGGTGGTCCTCAGTATTATTACCTCTATTATTGGTCTTCCTCAGTATCATTATCTCTATTATTGGTGGTTGTCAGTATTATTACCTCTCTTATTGGTGGTCCTCAGTATTATTACCTCTATTATTGGTGGTCCAGAGTATTATTACCTGTCTTATTGGTGGTCCTCAGTATTATTACTTCTATTATTGGTGGTCCTCAGTATCATTACATCTCTTATTGGACGTCCTCAGTATTATTACCTCTATTATTTGTGGTCCTCAGTATTATTACCTCTATTATTGGTGGTCCAGAGTATTATTACCTTTCTTATTGGTGGTCCTCAGTATTATTACCTCTATTATTGGTGGTCCAGAGTATTATTACCTCTCTTATTGGTGGTCCTCAGTATTATTACCTCTATTATTGGTGGTCCTCAGTATTATTACCTCTCTTGTTGGTGGTCCTCAGTATTATTACCTCTATTATTAGTGGTCCTCAGTATTATTACCTCTCTTATTGGTGGTCCTCAGTATTATTACCTCTATCATTGGTGTTCCTCAGTGTCATTACCTCTCTTATTGGTGGTCCTCAGTATTATTTCCTCTCTTATTGGTGGTCCTCAGTATTATTACCTCTATTATTGGTGGTCCTCAGTATTATTACCTCTCTTATTGGTGGTCCTCAGTATTATTTCCTCTCTTATTGGTGGTCCAGAGTATTATTACCTCTCTTATTGGTGGTCCTCAGTATTATTACCTCTATTATTGGTGGTCCAGAGTATTATTACCTCTCTTATTGGTGGTCCTCAGTATTATTACCTCTATTATTGGTGGTCCTCAGTATTATTACCTCTCTTGTTGGTGGTCCTCAGTATTATTACCTCTATTATTAGTGGTCCTCAGTATTATTACCTCTCTTATTGGTGGTCCTCAGTATTATTACCTCTATCATTGGTGTTCCTCAGTGTCATTACCTCTCTTATTGGTGGTCCTCAGTATTATTTCCTCTCTTATTGGTGGTCCTCAGTATTATTACCTCTATTATTGGTGGTCCTCAGTATTATTACCTCTCTTATTGGTGGTCCTCAGTATTATTTCCTCTCTTATTGGTGGTCCTCAGTATTATTACCTCTGTTATTGGTGGTCCTCAGTATTATTACCTCTATTATTGGTGGTCCTCAGTATTATTACCTCTATTATTGGTGGTCCTCAGTATTATTACCTCTATTATTGGTGGTCCGGAGTATTATTACCTTTCTTCTTGGTGGTCCTCAGTATTATTACATCTGTTATTAGTGGCCCTCAGTATTATTACCTCTCTTATTGGTTGTTCTCAGTATTATTACCTTTCTTATTGGTGGTCCTCAGTATTATTACCTCTATTATTGGTGGTCCTCAGTATTATTACCTCTCTTATTGGTGGTCCTCAGTATTATTACCTCTCTTATTGGTGGTCCTCAGTATTATTACCTCTATTATTGGTGGTCCGGAGTATTATTACCTTTCTTCTTGGTGGTCCTCAGTATTATTACATCTGTTATTAGTGGCCCTCAGTATTATTACCTCTCTTATTGGTTGTTCTCAGTATTATTACCTTTCTTATTGGTGGTCCTCAGTATTATTACCTCTCTTATTGGTGGTCCTCAGTATTATTACCTCTCTTATTGGTGGTCCTCAGTATTATTACCTCTCTTATTGGTGGTCCTCAGTATTATTGCCTCTCTTATTGGTGGTCCTCAGTATCATTACCTCTCTTATTGGTGGTCCTCAGTATTATTTCCTTTATTATTGGTGGTCCTCAGTATTATTACCTCTCTTATTGGTGGTTCTCAGTGTTATTACCTCTCTTATTGGTGGTCCTCAGTATTATTACCTCTATTATTAGTGGTCCTCAGTATCATTACCTCTGTTATTGGTGGTCCTCAGTATTATTACCTCTCTTATTGGTGGTCCTCAGTATTATTACCTCTCTTATTGGTGGTCCTCAGTATTATTACCTCTCTTATTGGTGGTCCTCAGTATTATTACCTCTCTTATTGGTGGTCCAGAGTATTATTGCCTCTCTTATTGGTGGTCCTCAGTATTATTACCTCTCTTATTGGTGGTCCTCAGTATTATTACCTCTCTTATTGGTGGTCCTCAGTATTATTACCTCTCTTATTGGTGGTCCAGAGTATTATTGCCTCTCTTATTGGTGGTCCTCAGTATTATTACCTCTCTTATTGGTGGTCCAGAGTATTATTGCCTCTCTTATTGGTGGTCCTCAGTATTATTACCTCTCTTATTGGTGGTCCTCAGTATTATTACCTCTCTTATTGGTGGTCCTCAGTATTATTACCTCTCTTATTGGTGGTCCTCAGTATTATTACCTCTGTTATTAGTGGTCCTCAGTATTATTACCTCTATTATTAGTGGTCCTCAGTATTATTACCTCTCTTATTGGTGGTCCTCAGTATTATTACCTCTCTTATTGGTGGTCCTCAGTATTATTACCTTTATTATTGGTGGTCCTCAGTATTATTACCTCTATTATTAGTGGTCCTCAGTATCATTACCTCTGTTATTGGTGGTCCTCAGTATTATTATCTCTCTTATTGGTGGTCCTCAGTATTATTACCTCTCTTATTGGTGGTCCTCAGTATTATTACCTCTCTTATTGGTGGTCCTCAGTATTATTACCTCTGTTATTAGTGGTCCTCAGTATTATTACGTGTTTTACTGGTGGTCTTTGATATAACTACCCCTATCTTTGGTGTCCGCCCCTACTACTTCTCTATGTCCCTGTGCTTGCTCTCCTCCATGCTCCCCTATGTGCTGTGGTAATGCAGATGATTACTCCGTGTCTGCACCTCCAGGGTCGGCTCTGGCCCTGCTAGGAAGGAGCCATGTGTTCTTCATTTTGGACATTACTCTCGTTCTGGAGCGGCCCCCCGTCCAATTCCAACACCAGATAATCGAGTTTGAAGTCATGTTTCACGTACGCTGTTTTTATATAACAACTAAAATCACTTTGTGCTGGGCGCGCTCCAGGGACAGGGGGGCCTGTCTTTCCTCACAGCGCCATGAAGACACCATAATTCCTCAAATTGAATTTCGGTTGCTTTCTGCCTGCGCCCCTCCGCTCGCCCCGCTGTGCCTGGAATCCTGGTGATGGCGCATTATCACTCTGGTTACATTGTATTCTGTCTCTTAAAGGGACACTAACCCCCACTGTATCACCTACTGCCTTTGTAGAACAATGTAGACTATTGTCTTCTGTTATCAGCCATTTCAGGTTGGTTAGAGGCTGAGTATGGGACATCTGAATGCAGTCTATTGTTCCCTGTTATCATGCAGTAGTTCAGTGTAAGCGCAGGCAAGGATTCAACTAGAAACGAGAATTCATTTGCTTCTGGTTTGTTGTTGGTTTGCAGACATAGGGATCATCGTCGCTCGTTTACACGTCGTTGCGTGAGAATCGCGATTGTTCCGTTTTTCGCTGCGAGAGTCAATGTGGGGGACTAATGAACGAATCTAAACGATTTCTGCCTGTATAGCCTATTTGAACTAGCGAGCTCTGTCATCGCTGAGTCCTGCGGATCGTTTATTGCTTCGTGTAGAAGGAATCTTCGAGGAAACAGACTGTGGGACAGTTGAATAACCTGTTGCTCTCTGTTATCTGCCAATCCATGGTTGTGAGAGGCTGAATGTAGGATGGAGTATCCAATATATTGCTCCCTTTTATCAGCCATTCCAGGCTGGGAAAGGTGACTGTAGAACAGATGATACAATCTATTACTCCCTGGTATCAGCCATGTCAGGTCGAGGAGAGCTGACTAGGGCCAGGCTCACACGGCAGTAAACATAAGACTCCGTGGGGGTCTTACAGCTGTGGAGCCGGCCCAGCATACTGTCGCTTATGGCGGTGAAATAATCCTCATACGCGCGGTCATGCGCAGTGCGCCTTTTTTCTCCTCTGTTTATATTTCTCGCGCCTCCGGTCATACGCCGTGTACATGTTTGTGCTCGCGTATTACACAATTCTGACACGCTAATGTAATGGGAACTGCGTGAGGCAATGAACTCGGTTAGCACGTATCACCGGGGCGTACAGAGCCCGCATTATATGCGTATTGATACGGTTGTGTGAGCCTGGGACCAGTGCCAGTCTCCGAATATGAGGTTAGTGGCCCTTTAACATGAGATTATGGGGCTGCAGAACTTCTGGTAGAGCGGTCGGTCAGATATTATTATCCCTCCTCCTGCATCTTTGTCAAAGCCTGAAGGGTCCTTCCTGGGTAACAATAACCATGGCCGCTTTCCTCCACACACAGCGCCACCCTTGTCCGTGGGTTGTGTGTGGTATTGCAACTCCGCTCCCATTCACTTTAGTACCAGACTCAACCTACGCAGCCATGTATTTCTAACCCTCGACAACCCCTTTAAGTGACTGCGGAGCGAAAATCCACATGACCCCGTCCAATGCCACCCATATGTTCTTTCTTTGGCAGGTGTGGAATTTCATTTTTTTTTTCCGTGCAGAAGTGCGCGCAAATCTCCACTCGTGTGACTGAGCCCTAAGGGTAATGGCTAAAAGGGACCAAGTCCTAGCACATGGCCTCTGTATATAGCGGCAGCATCTTATATACAGAGGCCATGTGACCTCCAATCAGCCACGGCCTCATTGTAATGATATCGGACACTTGGAGGGTATGATACGTGACATGAAGTGGTGGTAATGGGGGTCCGGAGGAATTCTGCACATCCTGCCACTGATCGCATTGACGAACACTACAGTCACAGCCTCCCTTCACTCAACAATGGCCGATAACAGTGAGCAATAGAATTGTGAATACACCAGTTAGCACGGCTGATTCTGACTTTGGCTGAATTTCGGAGAGCGAATGTGATATTGATCCACAAACCCGACTGGCGTTGGACTTGTAAACCTGCAATTTTTTTTCTGCAAGTGCAATGCGTTTTGTTAGAAAAATGCATCACGCTGTATTGTGGCACTTGCAGATTTCATGCGCATTTTTCATGCATGTCCGTGCCAGCCTCAGGTTAGATCGCACCTCTTGTAGAATCTTGTTTGGTCGCCCCCAACGTTACTAGAAAAAAATTATTACATATATATGTATTGCATGGATAGGCAGTCTGCTTGTATTGTACCTGTCCTGAATGCAGCAAGATAGCAGCAAACCGCAGCAGAGCAGTCCATTGTTACATAGATACAGCACCAGAACCAAGCTCAGTACATAGATACAGCACCAGAACCAAGCTCAGTACATAAATACAGCACTAGAACCAAGCTCAGTACATAGATACAGCACCAGAACCAAGCTCGGTACATAAATACAGCACCAGAACCAAGCTCAGTACATAAATACAGCACCAGAACCAAGCTCAGTACATAAATACAGCACCAGAACCAAGCTCATTGCATAGATATAGCACCAGAACCAAGCTTGGTACATAAATACAGCACCACAACCAAGCTCAGTACATAGATACAGCACCAGAACCAAGCTCAGTACATAAATACAGCACTAGAACCAAGCTCAGTACATAGATACAGCACCAGAACCAAGCTCGGTACATAAATACAGCACCAGAACCAAGCTCAGTACATAAATACAGCACCAGAACCAAGCTCATTGCATAGATATAGCACCAGAACCAAGCTTGGTACATAAATACAGCACCAGAACCAAGCTCAGTACATAGATACAGCACCAGAATCAAGCTTGGTACATAAATACAGCACCAGAACCAAGCTCAGCATATAAATACAGCACCAGAACCAAGCTCATAACATATATATAACACCAGAATGAAGCTCAGTACATAATTTCTTAGTTCCACTACTGTATTTATGTTGCGGGCGCCAATGGACTGACAGCAGCACCTCAGGGCCCGGAGGAGGGTGGTTCATGTAGATCCACAAGATGCTGCTGCATAGAGGAAGATCATTTAGCCAGGTGGGCAATCACTGCAGCCTACATTGGTGGGGTGCTGCCCCGTGGCTGATGCCTGTTCAACCACCACTCCTAGCTGAGCCATGACCACAGTGGGCCACGGATGGTGCTCCCCATCCCCCACTTGTCATGGGGATAGGCAGGTTCTGGGGATCAGGGGTTTATGGGTTTGGCCGAGCTCCAGGAAGGGCACCTGTGGTGGTCTTTTCTATAGGGCCTCCGACCGCCGGATTAATGATGATTGTAGGGAGGTTGATGGGAATTGTTTTCTGCGCGGCGTTACCTAATCCTGCGGCGCACGAGGCTGCAGAGTAATATTTAAGAGGGCGGAAGGAAAATCTACTTAATTTAAGGAAAGAAAACAAACTTGTTTAATTACCTTGGCAGGAACAGAAATGTGAGGCGGACGGCAATAAGCGCTGGAGCCGCGCCGCCTCAACACTTAACTGTTACAGCAGAAGATCCAAGAGGCAAGCACAGCAGCCACAACATCTATATATGGGGGTACCGGAGACATGGGCTCATCTGCAGGCACCCCAAATGTCAGCTATAGCAGCACCCACGGGCCTCCAGCATCTATATATGGGGGTACCGGAGACATGGGCTCATCTGCAGGCTCCCCAAGTGTCAGCTATAGCAGCGCCCCCGGGCCTCCAGCATCTATATATGGGGGTACCGGAGACATGGGCTCATCTGCAGGCACCCCAAGTGTCACTTATAGCAGCACCCCCGGGCCTCTAGCATCTATATATGGGGGTACCGGAGACATGGGCTTACCTGCAGGCTCCCCAAGTGTCAACTATAGCAACACCCCCGGGCCTCCAACATCTATATATGGGGGTGCTGGAGACATGGGCTCATCAGCAGTCTCCCCAAGTGTCACCTATAGCAGAACCCCCAGGCCTCCAACATCTATATATGGGGGTACTGGAGACATGGGCTCATCTGCAGGCTCCCCAAGTGTCACCTATAGCAACACCCCCAGGCCTCCAACATCTATATATGGGGGTACTGGAGACATGGGCTCATAAGCAGGCTCTCCAAGTGTCACCTATAGCAGTGCCCCAGGCCTCCAACATCTATATATGGGGGTACTGGGGACATGGGCTCATCTGCAGGCTCCCCAAGTGTCATCTGTAGCAGCAGCCCCGGGCCTCCAACATCTATATATGGGGGTACTGGAGACATGGACTCATCTGCAGGCTCCCCAAGTGTCACCTATATCAGCACCCCCAGGCCTACAGCATCTATATATGGGGGTACTGGAGACATGGGCTCATCTGCAGGCTCCCCAAGTGTCACCTATATCAGCACCCCCAGGCCTACAGCATCTATATATGGGGGTACTGGAGACATGGGCTCATCTGCAGGCTCCCCAAGTGTCACCTATAGCAACACCCCCAGGCCTCCAACATCTATATATATGGGGGTTCCAGAGACATGGGCTCATAAGCAGGCTCTCCAAGTGTCACCTATAGCAGCGCCACCGGGCCTCCAGCATCTATATATGGGGGTACCAGAGACATGGGCTCATCAGCAGGCTCCCCAAGTGTCACCTATAGCAGCGCCACCGGGCCTCCAGCATCTATATATGGGGGTACCAGAGACATGGGCTCATCTGCAGGCTCCCCAAGTGTCACCTATAGCAGCCCATGCCTCCAACATCTATGTATGGGGGTACTGGAGACATGGGCTCATCTGCAGGCTCCCCAAGTGTCACCTATAGCAGCACCCCCGGGCCTCCAACATCTATGTATGGGGGTACTGGAGACAAGGGCTCATCTGCAGGCTCCCCAAGTGTCAGCTATAGCAGCGCCCCCGGGCCTCCAGCATCTATATATGGGGGTACTGGAGACATGGGCTCATCTGCAGGCTCCCCAAGTGTCAGTCTTAGCAGCGCCCCCGGGCCTCTAGCATCTATATATGGGGGTACTGGAGACATGGGCTCATCTGCAGGCTCTCCAAGTGTCACTCTTAGCAGCGCCCCTAGACCTCCATTACATAGGTATAAGGGGGTCCTTGAGGGGTGGGCCCATCAGCAGGCTCTCTGCTCTATGTGGCTACAGTGTTGTCACTCGTTACAGTAACATGTGGGCGTCACCTTGAAACTTGTTACTTTGTTGTACAGGAAAGAATTCTAATCCATTAGATCAGTCATCGGCTGTTAGGCCTGACCGTTGTGGGCTGCGGGCAAAAAGAGGGGAAAATGTTACAAATGAGACGTTTTCATTTTCTTTGTTTTTATTTAGTAATATTTGGAACTTTTGGCAATTTTGCTCCCGGATAGATCCCCCGTCATTGGCTGTTTGGGGGCTGAGGAGTGAGATATCGTGGTGTAGCCTTCGTTCCAGCGGTTGGGTGCACAGATTCTCTGCGCTGTCGTCCAGATTATCGTGGGGGGGGGGGGGGGAGCTGTATTTTCTTATTCAGCAGAAATTGCCCGTAAATTGACAGATTATAAAAGAGCATTCTGGATTATTAACCCCTCTGTGACCGGCTATTTTCTCCTTTAAGGGCCAAGTGATTTTCATCGTCCCATTCCAAGAGCTAACAACCGTATGAGGACTTGTGATTTGTGGGAGGAGTTGTAGATGTTACTGGCTGCACTCTGGGGGACATATAATGTGCTGGAGATGTTACTGACCGCACTCTCGGGGACATATAATGTGTTGGAGATGTTACTGGCCGCACTCTGGGGACATATAATGTGTTGGAGATGTTACTGGCTGCACTCTGGGGGACATATAATGTGGTGGAGATGTTACTGGCTGCAGTCTGGGGGACATATAGTGTGTTGGAGATGTTACTGGCTGCACTCTGGGGGACATATAATGTGTTGGAGATGTTACTGGCTGCACTCTGGGGGACATATAATGTGCTGGAGATGTTACTGACCGCACTCTCGGGGACATATAATGTGTTGGAGATGTTACTGGCCGCACTCTGGGGACATATAATGTGTTGGAGATGTTACTGGCTGCACTCTGGGGGACATATAATGTGCTGGAGATGTTACTGGCTGCACTCTGGGGGACATATAATGTGTTGGAGATGTTACTGGCCGCACTCTGGGGGACATATAATGTGCTGGTGATGTTACTGGCCGCACTCTGGGGGACATATAATGTGTTGGAGGTGTTACTGGCCGCACTCTGGGGGACATATAATGTGTTGGAGATGTTACTGGCTGCACTCTGGGGGACATATAATGGGTTGGAGATGTTACTGGCTGCACTCTGGGGGACATATAATGTGTTGGAGATGTTACTGGCTGCACTCTGGGGACATATAATGTGTTGGAGGTGTTACTGGCCGCACTCTGGGGGACATATAATGTGTTGGAGATGTTACTGGCTGCACTCTGGGGACATATAATGTGTTGGAGATGTTACTGACCGCACTCTGGGGGACATATAATGTGTTGGAGGTGTTACTGGCCGCACTCTGGGGGACATATAATGTGTTGGAGATGTTACTGGCTGCACTCTGGGGGACATATAATGTGTTGGAGGTGTTACTGGCCGCACCCTGGGGGACATATAATGGGTTGGAGATGTTACTGGCTGCACTCTGGGGGACATATAATGTGTTGAAGATGTTACTGACCGCACTCTGGGGGACATATAATGTGTTATAGATGTTACTGGCCGCACTCTGGAGGACATATAATGTGTTGGAGATGTTACTGGCTGCACTCTGGGGGACATATAATGTGTTATAGATGTTACTGGCCGCACTCTGGGGGACATATAATGTGTTGGAGATGTTACTGGCCGCACTCTGGAGGACATATAATGTGTTGGAGATGTTACTGGCCGCACTCTGGGGGACATATAACGTGTTGGAGATGTTACTGACCGCACTCTGGGGGACATATAATGTGTTGGAGATGTTACTGGCCGCACTCTCGGGGACATATAATGTGTTGCAGATGTTACTAGACACACTCTGGAGTACATATAATGTGTTGGAGATGTTACTGGCTGCACTCTGGGGGACATATAATGTATTAGAGATGTTACTGGCTGCACTCCGGGGGACATATAATTTGTTGGAGATGTTACTGGCTGCACTCAGGGGGACATATAATTTGTTGGAGATGTTACTGGCTGCACTCTGGGGGACATATAATGTGTTGGAGATGTTACTGGCTGCACTCTGGGGGACATATAATGTGTTGGAGATGTTACTGGCTGCACTCTGGAGGGCATATAATGTGTTGGAGATGTTACTGGCCGCACTATGGGGTGACATATAATGTGTTGGAGATGTTATTGGCTGCACTCTGGAGGACATATAATGTGTTGGAGATGTTACTGGCTGCACTCTGGAGGACATATAATGTGTTGGAGATGTTACTGGCCGCACTCTGGGGGACATATAATGTGTTGGAGATGTTACTGCTTGCACTGTGGGGGACATATAATGTGTTGGAGATGTTACTGGCCGCACTCTAGAGGACATATAATGTGTTGGAGATGTTACTGGCTGCCCTCTGGGGGACATATAATGTGTTGGAGATGTTACTGGTTGCACTCTGGGGGACATATAATGTGTTGGAGATGTTACTGGCCGCACTCTGGGGGACATATAATGTGATGGAGATGTTATTGGCCGCACTCTGGGGGACATATAATGTGTTGGAGATGTTACTAGCCGCACTCTGGGGGACATATAATGTGTTGGAGATGTTACTGGTTGCACTCTGGGGGACATATAATGTGTTGGAGATGTTATTGGCCGCACTCTGAAGGACATATAATATGTTGGAGATGTTACTGGCTGCACTCTGGGGGACTTATAATGTGTTGTAGATGTTACTGGTTGCACTCTGGAGGACATATAATGTGTTGGAGATGTTACTGGCCACACACTGGGGGACATATAATGTGTTGAAGATGTTACTGGTTGCACTCTGGGGTACATATAATGTGTTGTATATGTTACTGGCTGCACTCTGGGGGACATATGATGTGTTGGTCATGTTACTGGCTGCACTCTATTGGACATATAATGTGTTGGAGATGTTACTGGCCGCACTCTGGGGGACATATAATGTGTTGGAGATGTTACTGGCTGCACTCTGGGGGACATATAATGTGTTGGAGATGTTACTGGCTGCACTCTGGAGGACATATAATGTGTTGTAGATGTTACTGGCTGCACTCTGGGGGACATATAATGTGTTGGAGATGTTACTGGCTGCACTCTGGGGGACATATAACTTGTTATAGATGTTACTGGCTCCACTCTGCGGGACATATAATGTGTTAGAGATGTTACTGGCTGCACTCTGGGGGACATATAATGTGTTGGAGATGTTACTGGCTGCACTCTGGGGGACATATAATGTGTTGGAGATGTTACTAGCCGCACTCTGGGGGACATATAATGTGTTGAAGATGTTACTGGCCGCACTCTGGGGGACATATAATGTGTTGGAGATGTTACTAGCCGCACTCTGGGGGACATATAATGTGTTGAAGATGTTACTGGCCGCACTCTGGGGGACATATAATGTGTTGTATATGTTACTGGCTGCACTCTGGGGGACATATAATGTGTTGGAGATGTTACTGGCTGCACTCTGGAGGGCATATAATGTGTTGGAGATGTTACTGGCTGCACTCTTGAGGGCATATAATGTGTTGGAGATGTTACTGGCCGCACTATGGGGGGACATATAATGTGTTGGAGATGTTACTGGCTGCACTCTAGGGGACATATAATGTGTTGGAGATGTTACTGGCCGCACTCTGGGGGACATATAATGTGTTGGAGATGTTACTGGTTGCACTCTGGAGGACATATAATGTGTTGGAGATGTTACTGGCCGCACTCTGGAGGACATATAATGTGTTGGAGATGTTACTGGCTGCACTCTGGGGGACATATAATGTATTGTAGATGTTACTGGCCACACACTGGGGGACATATAATGTGTTGAAGATGTTACTGGCCGCACTCTGGAGGACATATAATGTGTTGGAGATGTTACTGGCTGCACTCTATTGGACATATAATGTGTTGGAGATGTTACTGGCTGCACTCTGGGGTGACATATAATGTGTTATAGATGTTACTGGCCGCACTTTGTAGGACATATAATGTGTTGGAGATGTTACTGGCTGCACTCCGGGGTGCATATAATGTGTTGGAGATGTTACTGGCCGCACTCTGGGGGACATATAATGTGTTGGAGATGTTACTGGCTGCACTCTGGCGGACATATAATGTGTTGGAGATGTTAATGGCTGCACTCTATTGGACATATAATGTGTTGGAGATGTTACTGGCTGCACTCTGGGGGACATATAATGTGTTGGAGATGTTACTGGCTGCACTCTGGGGGACATATAATGTGTTGGAGATGTTACTGGCTGCACTCTGGAGGACATATAATGTGTTGTAGATGTTACTGGCCGCACTCTGGGGGACATATAATGTGTTGGAGATGTTACTGGCTGCACTCTGGGGGACATATAATGTGTTGGAGATGTTACTGGCTGCACTCTGGAGGACATATAATGTGTTGTAGATGTTACTGGCTGCATTCTGTGGGACATATAACGTGTTGGAGATGTTACTGGCCGCACTCTGGGGGACATATAACTTGTTATAGATGTTACTGGCTCCAGTCTGCGGGACATATAATGGGTTAGAGATATTACTGGCTGCACTCTGGGGGACATATAATGTGTTGAAGATGTTACTGGCTGCACTCTGAGGGACATATAATGTGTTGTATATGTTACTGGCTGCACTCTGGGGGACATATAATGTGTTGGAGATGTTACTGGCTGCACTCTATTGGACATATAATTTGTTGGATATGTTACTGGCCGCACTCCGGGGGACATATAATGTGTTGGGGATGTTACTGGCCGCACTCTGGGGGACATATAATATGTTGGAGATGTTACTGGCCGCACTCTGGGGGACATATAATGTGTTGGAGATGTTAGTGGGTGCACTCTGGAGGACATATAATGTGTTGGAGATGTTACTGGCTGCACTCTGTGGGACATATAATGTGTTGGAGATGTTACTGGCTGCACTCTATTGGACATATAATGTGTTGGAGATGTTACTGAGCGCGCTCTGGGGGGCATATAATGTGTTGGAGATGTTACTGGCCGCACTCTGGGGGACATATAACTTGTTATAGATGTTACTGGCTCCACTATGCGGGACATATAATGTGTTAGAGATGTTACTCTTTGCACTCTGGGGGACATATAATGTGTTGGAGATGTTACTGGCTGCACTCTAGAGGACATATAATGTGTTGGAGATGTTACTGGCTGCACTCTGGAGGACATATAATGTGTTGGAGATGTTACTGGCTGCACTCTGGGGGACATATAATATGTTGGAGATGTTACTGGCCGCACTCTGGGGGACATATAATGTGTTGGAGATGTTACTGGCTGCACTCTGGGGGACATATAATGTGTTGGAGATGTTACTGGCTGCACTCTGGAGGACATATAATGTGTTGGAGATGTTACTGGCTGCACTCTGGGGGACATATAATGTGTTGGAGATGTTACTGGCTGCACTCTGGAGGACATATAATGTGTTGTAGATGTTACTGGCTGCACTCTGGGGGACATATAATGTGTTGGAGATGTTACTGGCTGCACTCTGGGGGACATATAACTTGTTATAGATGTTACTGGCTCCACTCTGCGGGACATATAATGTGTTAGAGATGTTACTGGCTGCACTCTGGGGGACATATAATGTGTTGGAGATGTTACTGGCTACACTCTGGGGGACATATAATGTGTTGGAGATGTTACTAGCCGCACTCTGGGGGACATATAATGTGTTGAAGATGTTACTGGCCGCACTCTGGGGAACATATAACTTGTTATAGATGTTACTGGCTGCACTCTGGGGGACATATAATGTGTTGAAGATGTTACTGGCCGCACTCTGGGGGACATATAATGTGTTGTATATGTTACTGGCTGCACTCTGGGGGACATATAATGTGTTGGAGATGTTACTGGCTGCACTCTATTGGACATATAATTTGTTGGATATGTTACTGGCTGCACTCTGGGGGACATATAATGCGTTGGAGATGTTACTGGCCGCACTCTGGGGAACATATAATATGTTGGAGATGTTACTGGCCGCACTCTGGGGGACATATAATGTGTTGGAGATGTTACTGGCTGCACTCTGGGGGACATATAATGTGTTGGAGATGTTACTGGCTGCACTCTGGGGGACATATAATGTGTTGGAGATGTTACTGGCTGCACTCTGGGGGACATATAATCTGTTGGAGATGTTACTGGCTGCACTCTGGGGGACATATAATGTGTTGGAGATGTTACTGGCTGCACTCTGGGGGACATATAATGTGTTGGAGATGTTACTGGCTGCACTCTTGAGGGCATATAATGTGTTGGAGATGTTACTGGCCGCACTATGGGGGGACATATAATGTGTTGGAGATGTTACTCACTGCACTCTGGGGGACTTATAATGTGTTGGAGATGTTACTGGTTGCACTCTGGGGGACATATAATGTGTTGGAGATGTTACTAGCCGCACTCTGGGGGACATATAATGTGTTGGAGATGTTACTGGTTGCACTCTGGAGGATATATAATGTGTTGGAGATGTTACTGGCCGCACTCTGGAGGACATATAATGTGTTGGAGATGTTACTGGCTGCACTCTGGGGGACATATAATGTATTGTAGATGTTACTGGCCACACACTGGGGGACATATAATGTGTTGAAGATGTTACTGGCCGCACTCTGGAGGACATATAATGTGTTGGAGATGTTACTGGCTGCACTCTATTGGACATATAATGTGTTGGAGATGTTACTGGCTGCACTCTGGGGGACATGTAATGTGTTAGAGATGTTACTGGCTGCACTCTGGGGTGACATATAATGTGTTAGAGATGTTACTGGCTGCACTCTGGGGGACATATAATGTGTTGGAGATGTTACTGGCCGCACTCTGGGGGACATATAATGTGTTAGAGATGTTACTGGCTGCACTCTAGGGGACTTATAATGTGTTGGAGATGTTACTGGCTGCACTCTAGGGGACATATAATGTGTTGGAGATGTTACTGGCCGCACTCTGGGGGACATATAATGTGTTGGAGATGTTACTGGTTGCACTCTGGAGGACATATAATATGTTGGAGATGTTACTGGCCGCACTCTAGGGGAGATATAATGTGTTGGAGATGTTACTGGCCGCACTCTGGAGGACACAATAATATGTTGGAGATGTTACTGGCTGCACTCTGGGGGACATATAATGTGTTGGAGATGTTACTGGCTGCACTCTGGGGGACATATAATGTATTGTAGATGTTACTGGCCACACGCTGGGGGACATATAATGTGTTGAAGATGTTACTGGCCGCACTCTGGAGGACATATAATGTGTTGGAGATGTTACTGGCTGCACTCTATTGGACATATAATGTGTTAGAGATGTTACTGGCTGCACTCTGGGGGACATATAATGTGTTGGAGATGTTACTGGCTGCACTCTGGAGGACATATAATATGTTGGAGATGTTACTGGCCGCACTCTGGGGGACATATAATGTGTTGGAGATGTTACTGGCCGCACTCTGGGGGGCATATAATGTGTTGGAGATGTTACTGGCTGCACTCTGGGGGACATATAATGTGTTGGAGATGTTACTGGCCGCACTCTGGGGGGCATATAATGTGTTGGAGATGTTACTGGCTGCACTCTATTGAACATATAATGTGTTGGAGATGTTACTGGCCGCACTCTGGGGGACATATAATGTGTTGGGGATGTTACTGGCTGCACTCTGGGGGACATATAATGTGTTGCAGATGTTACTGGCCGCACTTTGTAGGACATATAATGTGTTGGAGATGTTACTGGCTGCACTCCGGGGGGCATATAATGTGTTGGAGATGTTACTGGCCGCACTCTGGGGGACATATAATGTGTTGGAGATGTTACTGGCTGCACTCTGGGGGACATATAATGTGTTGGAGATGTTAATGGCTGCACTCTATTGGACATATAATGTGTTGGAGATGTTACTGGCTGCACTCTGGGGGACATATAATGTGTTGGAGATGTTACTGGCTGCACTCTGGGGGACATATAATGTGTTGGAGATGTTACTGGCTGCACTCTGGAGGACATATAATGTGTTGTAGATGTTACTGGCCGCACTCTGGGGGACATATAATGTGTTGGAGATGTTACTGGCTGCACTCTGGGGGACATATAATGTGTTGGAGATGTTACTGGCTGCACTCTGGAGGACATATAATGTGTTGTAGATGTTACTGGCTGCATTCTGTGGGACATATAACGTGTTGGAGATGTTACTGGCCGCACTCTGGGGGACATATAACTTGTTATAGATGTTACTGGCTCCAGTCTGCGGGACATATAATGGGTTAGAGATATTACTGGCTGCACTCTGGGGGACATATAATGTGTTGAAGATGTTACTGGCTGCACTCTGAGGGACATATAATGTGTTGTATATGTTACTGGCTGCACTCTGGGGGACATATAATGTGTTGGAGATGTTACTGGCTGCACTCTATTGGACATATAATTTGTTGGATATGTTACTGGCCGCACTCCGGGGGACATATAATGTGTTGGGGATGTTACTGGCCGCACTCTGGGGGACATATAATATGTTGGAGATGTTACTGGCCGCACTCTGGGGGACATATAATGTGTTGGAGATGTTACTGGCTGCACTCTGGGGGACATATAATGTGTTGGAGATGTTACTGGCTGCACTCTAGAGGACATATAATGTGTTGGAGATGTTACTGGCTGCACTCTGGAGGACATATAATGTGTTGGAGATGTTACTGGCTGCACTCTGGGGGACATATAATATGTTGGAGATGTTACTGGCCGCACTCTGGGGGACATATAATGTGTTGGAGATGTTACTGGCTGCACTCTGGGGGACATATAATGTGTTGGAGATGTTACTGGCTGCACTCTGGAGGACATATAATGTGTTGGAGATGTTACTGGCTGCACTCTGGGGGACATATAATGTGTTGTAGATGTTACTGGCTGCACTCTGGAGGACATATAATGTGTTGTAGATGTTACTGGCTGCACTCTGGGGGACATATAATGTGTTGGAGATGTTACTGGCTGCACTCTGGGGGACATATAACTTGTTATAGATGTTACTGGCTCCACTCTGCGGGACATATAATGTGTTAGAGATGTTACTGGCTGCACTCTGGGGGACATATAATGTGTTGGAGATGTTACTGGCTACACTCTGGGGGACATATAATGTGTTGGAGATGTTACTAGCCGCACTCTGGGGGACATATAATGTGTTGAAGATGTTACTGGCCGCACTCTGGGGGACATATAATGTGTTGGAGATGTTACTAGCCGCACTCTGGGGGACATATAATGTGTTGAAGATGTTACTGGCCGCACTCTGGGGGACATATAATGTGTTGTATATGTTACTGGCTGCACTCTGGGGGACATATAATGTGTTGGAGATGTTACTGGCTGCACTCTATTGGACATATAATTTGTTGGATATGTTACTGGCTTCACTCTGGGGGACATATAATGCGTTGGAGATGTTACTGGCCGCACTCTGGGGAACATATAATATGTTGGAGATGTTACTGGCCGCACTCTGGGGGACATATAATGTGTTGGAGATGTTACTGGCTGCACTCTGGGGGACATATAATGTTTGGAGATGTTACTGGCTGCACTCTGGGGGACATATAATGTGTTGGAGATGTTACTGGCTGCACTCTATTGGACATATAATATGTTGGAGATGTTACTGGCCGCACTCTGGGGGACATATAATGTGTTGGAGATGTTACTGGCTGCACTCTGGGGGACATATAATGTTTGGAGATGTTACTGGCTGCACTCTGGGGGACATATAATGTGTTGGAGATGTTACTGGCTGCACTCTGGGGGACATATAATGTGTTGGAGATGTTACTGGCTGCACTCTGGGGAACATATAATATGTTGGAGATGTTACTGGCCGCACTCTGGGGGACATATAATGTGTTGGAGATGTTACTGGCTGCACTCTGGGGGACATATAATCTGTTGGAGATGTTACTGGCTGCACTCTGGGGGACATATAATGTGTTGGAGATGTTACTGGCTGCACTCTGGGGGACATATAATGTGTTGGAGATGTTACTGGCTGCACTCTTGAGGGCATATAATGTGTTGGAGATGTTACTGGCCGCACTATGGGGGGACATATAATGTGTTGGAGATGTTACTCACTGCACTCTGGGGGACTTATAATGTGTTGGAGATGTTACTGGTTGCACTCTGGGGGACATATAATGTGTTGGAGATGTTACTAGCCGCACTCTGGGGGACATATAATGTGTTGGAGATGTTACTGGTTGCACTCTGGAGGATATATAATGTGTTGGAGATGTTACTGGCCGCACTCTGGAGGACATATAATGTGTTGGAGATGTTACTGGCTGCACTCTGGGGGACATATAATGTATTGTAGATGTTACTGGCCACACACTGGGGGACATATAATGTGTTGAAGATGTTACTGGCCGCACTCTGGAGGACATATAATGTGTTGGAGATGTTACTGGCTGCACTCTATTGGACATATAATGTGTTGGAGATGTTACTGGCTGCACTCTGGGGGACATGTAATGTGTTAGAGATGTTACTGGCTGCACTCTGGGGTGACATATAATGTGTTAGAGATGTTACTGGCTGCACTCTGGGGGACATATAATGTGTTGGAGATGTTACTGGCCGCACTCTGGGGGACATATAATGTGTTAGAGATGTTACTGGCTGCACTCTAGGGGACTTATAATGTGTTGGAGATGTTACTGGCTGCACTCTAGGGGACATATAATGTGTTGGAGATGTTACTGGCCGCACTCTGGGGGACATATAATGTGTTGGAGATGCTACTGGTTGCACTCTGGAGGACATATAATATGTTGGAGATGTTACTGGCCGCACTCTAGGGGAGATATAATGTGTTGGAGATGTTACTGGCCGCACTCTGGAGGACACAATAATATGTTGGAGATGTTACTGGCTGCACTCTGGGGGACATATAATGTGTTGGAGATGTTACTGGCTGCACTCTGGGGGACATATAATGTATTGTAGATGTTACTGGCCACACGCTGGGGGACATATAATGTGTTGAAGATGTTACTGGCCGCACTCTGGAGGACATATAATGTGTTGGAGATGTTACTGGCTGCACTCTATTGGACATATAATGTGTTAGAGATGTTACTGGCTGCACTCTGGGGGACATATAATGTGTTGGAGATGTTACTGGCTGCACTCTGGAGGACATATAATATGTTGGAGATGTTACTGGCCGCACTCTGGGGGACATATAATGTGTTGGAGATGTTACTGGCCGCACTCTGGGGGGCATATAATGTGTTGGAGATGTTACTGGCTGCACTCTGGGGGACATATAATGTGTTGGAGATGTTACTGGCCGCACTCTGGGGGGCATATAATGTGTTGGAGATGTTACTGGCTGCACTCTATTGAACATATAATGTGTTGGAGATGTTACTGGCCGCACTCTGGGGGACATATAATGTGTTGGGGATGTTACTGGCTGCACTCTGGGGGACATATAATGTGTTGCAGATGTTACTGGCCGCACTTTGTAGGACATATAATGTGTTGGAGATGTTACTGGCTGCACTCCGGGGGGCATATAATGTGTTGGAGATGTTACTGGCCGCACTCTGGGGGACATATAATGTGTTGGAGATGTTACTGGCTGCACTCTGGGGGACATATAATGTGTTGGAGATGTTAATGGCTGCACTCTATTGGACATATAATGTGTTGGAGATGTTACTGGCTGCACTCTGGGGGACATATAATGTGTTGGAGATGTTACTGGCTGCACTCTGGGGGACATATAATGTGTTGGAGATGTTACTGGCTGCACTCTGGAGGACATATAATGTGTTGTAGATGTTACTGGCCGCACTCTGGGGGACATATAATGTGTTGGAGATGTTACTGGCTGCACTCTGGGGGACATATAATGTGTTGGAGATGTTACTGGCTGCACTCTGGAGGACATATAATGTGTTGTAGATGTTACTGGCTGCATTCTGTGGGACATATAACGTGTTGGAGATGTTACTGGCCGCACTCTGGGGGACATATAACTTGTTATAGATGTTACTGGCTCCAGTCTGCGGGACATATAATGGGTTAGAGATATTACTGGCTGCACTCTGGGGGACATATAATGTGTTGAAGATGTTACTGGCTGCACTCTGAGGGACATATAATGTGTTGTATATGTTACTGGCTGCACTCTGGGGGACATATAATGTGTTGGAGATGTTACTGGCTGCACTCTATTGGACATATAATTTGTTGGATATGTTACTGGCCGCACTCCGGGGGACATATAATGTGTTGGGGATGTTACTGGCCGCACTCTGGGGGACATATAATATGTTGGAGATGTTACTGGCCGCACTCTGGGGGACATATAATGTGTTGGAGATGTTACTGGCTGCACTCTGGGGGACATATAATGTGTTGGAGATGTTAGTGGGTGCACTCTGGAGGACATATAATGTGTTGGAGATGTTACTGGCTGCACTCTGTGGGACATATAATGTGTTGGAGATGTTACTGGCTGCACTCTATTGGACATATAATGTGTTGGAGATGTTACTGAGCGCGCTCTGGGGGGCATATAATGTGTTGGAGATGTTACTGGCCGCACTCTGGGGGACATATAACTTGTTATAGATGTTACTGGCTCCACTATGCGGGACATATAATGTGTTAGAGATGTTACTCTTTGCACTCTGGGGGACATATAATGTGTTGGAGATGTTACTGGCTGCACTCTAGAGGACATATAATGTGTTGGAGATGTTACTGGCTGCACTCTGGAGGACATATAATGTGTTGGAGATGTTACTGGCTGCACTCTGGGGGACATATAATATGTTGGAGATGTTACTGGTTGCAGTCTGGGGGACATATAATGTGTTGGGAATGTTACTGGCTGCACTCTGGGGGGCATATAATGTGTTGGAGATGTTACTGGTTGCACTCTGGGGGACATATAATGTGTTGGAGATGTTACTAGCCGCACTCTGGGGGACATATAATGTGTTGGAGATGTTACTGGCCGCACTCTGGGGGACATATAATGTGTTGGAGATGTTACTGGCTGCACTCTGGAGGACATATAATGTGTTGGAGATGTTACTGGCTGCACTCTGGAGGACATATAATGTGTTGTAGATGTTACTGGCTGCACTCTGGGGGACATATAATGTGTTGTAGATGTTACTAGACACACTGTGGAGGACATGTAATGTGTTGGAGATGTTACTGGCTGCACTCTGCGGGACATATAATGTATTAGAGATGTTACTGGCTGCACTCTGGGGGACATATAATGTGTTGGAGATGTTACTGGCTGCACTCTGGGGGACATATGTGTTGGAGATGTTACTGGTTGCACTCTGGAGGGCATATAATGTGTTGGAGATGTTACTGGCCGCACTAAGGGGGGACATATAATGTGTTGGAGATGTTACTGGCTGCACTCTGGAGGACATATAATGTGTTGTAGATGTTACTGGCCGCACTCTGGGGGACATATAATGTGTTGGAGATGTTACTGCTTGCACTCTGGGGGACATATAATGTGCTGGAGATGTTACTGTCTGCACTCTAGAGGACATATAATGTGTTGGAGATGTAACTGACTGCACTCTGGGGGACTTATAATGTGTTGGAGATGTTACTGGTTGCACTCTGGTGGAAATATAATGTGTTGGAGATGTTACTAGCCGCACTCTGGAGGACATATAATATGTTGGAGATGTTACTGGCTGCACTCTGTGGGACATATAATGTGTTGTAGATGTTACTGGCTGCACTCTGGGGGACATATAATGTGTTGAAGATGTTACTGGCCGCACTCTGGAGGACATATAATGTGTTGGAGATGTTACTGGCTGCACTTTATTGGACATATAATGTGTTGGAGATGTTACTGGCTGCACTCTAGGGGACATATAATGTGTTGGAGATGTTACTGGCTGCACTCTAGGGGACATATAATGTGTTGGAGATGTTACTGGCCGCACTCTGGGGGACATATAATGTGTTGGAGATGTTACTGGTTGCACTCTGGAGGACATATAATGTGTTGGAGATGTTACTGGCCGCACTCTGGAGGACATATAATATGTTGGAGATGTTACTGGCTGCACTCTGGGGGACATATAATGTGTTGGAGATGTTACTGGCTTCACTCTGGGGGACATATAATGTATTGTAGATGTTACTGGCCACACACTGGGGGACATATAATGTGTTGAAGATGTTACTGGCCGCACTCTGGAGGACATATAATGTGTTGGAGATGTTACTGGCTGCACTCTATTGGACATATAATGTGTTAGAGATGTTACTGGCTGCACTCTGGGGGACATATAATGTGGTGGAGATGTTACTGGCTGCACTCTTTGGGAGATATAATGTGTTGGAGATGTTATTGGCTGCACTCTGGGGAACATATAACATGTTGGAGATGTTACTGGCTGCACTCTGGGGGACATATAATGTGTTGGAGATGTTATTGGCTGCACTCTGGGGAACATATAATGTGTTGGAGATGTTACTGGCCGCACTCTGGGGGACATATAATGTGTTGGAGATGTTATTGGCTGCACTCTGGGGGACATATAATGTGTTGGAGATGTTACTGGCTGCACTCTATTGGACATATAATGTGTTGGAGATGTTACTGGCCGCACTCTGGGGGGCATATAATGTGTTGGAGATGTTACTGGCCGCACTCTGGGGGACATATAATGTGTTGTAGATGTTACTAGCCGCACTCTGGGGGACATATAATGTGTTGGAGATGTTACTGGCTGCACTCTGGGGGACATATAATGTGTTGGAGATGTGACTGGCTGCACTCTTTTGGACATATAATATGTTGGAGATGTTACTGGGCGCACTCTACGGGACATATAATGTGTTGTAGATGTTTCTGGCCGCACTCTGGAGGACATATAATGTGTTGTAGATGTTACTGGCTGCACTCTGGGGGACATATAATGTGTTGGGGATGTTACTAGCCGCACTCGGGGGGACATATAATGTGTTGAAGATGTTACTGGTTAAACTCTGGGGTACATATAATGTGTTGTATATGTTACTGGCTGCACTCTGGGGGACATATAATGTGTTGGACATGTTACTGGCTGCACTCTATTGGACATACAATGTGTTGGAGATGTTACTAGCTGCACTCTGGGGGGCATATAATGTGTTGGAGATGTTACTGGCCGCACTCTGGGGGACATATAATGTGTTGTAGATGTTACTGGCCGCACTCTGGGGGACATATAATGTGTTGGAGATGTTACTGGCTGCACTCTGGGGGGACATATAATGTGTTGCAGATGTTACTGGCTGCACCCTGGGGGACATATAATGTGTTGGAGATGTTACTGGCCGCACTCTGGGGGACATATAATGTGTTGGAGATGTTACTGGCTGCACTCTGGAGGACATATAATGTGTTGTAGATGTTACTGGCTGCACTCTGGGGGACATATAATGTGTTGGAGATGTTACTGGCTGCACTCTGGGGGACATATAATGTGTTGGAGATGTTACTGGTTGCACTCTGGGGGACATATAATGTGTTGGAGATTTTACTAGCCGCACTCTGGGGGACATATAATGTGTTGTAGATGTTACTGGCTGCACTCTAGAGGACATATAATGTGTTGGAGATGTTACTGGCTGCACTCTGGGGGACATATAATGTGTTGGAGATGTTACTGGCCGCACTCTGGGGGACATATAATGTGTTGTAGATGTTACTGGATGCACTCTGGGATACATATAATGTGTTGGAGATGTTACTGGCTGCACTCTGGGGGACATAATATGTGTTGGAGATGTTACTGGCCGCACTCTGGGGGACATATAAGGTGTTGGAGATGTTACTGGCCGCTCTCCGGGGGACATATAATGTGTTGGGGAACTTTTTGGGGGAAGATGGAACCTCCCCCGTACCAGAAATTCCTCCGTTGCTTTTGGGTTTTGTCTTTGCGTCGTTCCCCATTCAGTAATTATAACCTGATATCTGAGCGGCTCAATTATTGCAACACAAAGTTTACAGGAGAATTTTTATTTTTTACAACTTTTGCACACCAAAAACAAGTTTTTAAAGAAAAACCATTTGACTGCATCGCCACTTGTAAGACGCAGGACATTGTTACATTCCCGGCAGCGGCGCTCTGCGGGGTCTTGTGTTCTGTGGGAAGAGTTGTAGTTTATTATGTTTTTTGTGAGGCGAACAAAAACTTATTATTTTACAGCGTTCACCAAGCGAGATATATAACAAAGTATTTCCATAGAGCCGTGAGGTATTACTTCCTGCAGCCCTCAGGACTCTGCGGGTCTTCAGGTTCAGGATTGCCACGGGTGCGCCTACTGTAGGATATCCTGAAGACATGGCCTGCTGGGATGCCTTGAGGACTGCAGTTGGGTGACGCGGCCCTTTAATGTGCTGCTTTTTTAAAAGTTTTTTTTAGTATTTTATCCATTTTTGTGGGGAAAAATGTGTATTTTATCTCCTGGACTTTTTTGCTTTCAATTAAACTTTATTGAACTTCTGTGATGCTATTTTTTTAGTCCCTGAAGGACACTTCAAGATGTGCCTGTTTGATCGCTACGATGGTACACTGCATTACTTACTTACTGCATTCTACTAAGCCCATGACCGCAGCCTATCAGACTCTGCGGGAGGCGGGGCCTAATAGGCTGAATTACATGGCAGACATTGAGGCCTTTGTCAGGCTTCTGGCTGCCTTGGGAACCTATTGGTACCTTGTGAATCGCACTGCGGAGTGCCGATGGGTGACAGGAGGAACCCCCTCCCATCATCTACATGCATGTGGCAGTTGCTATTTATTCTGGCATGTAAGGGGTTAAACTGCCACAATCTGAGGCTTCTCTTTTCCTGGCGGTTAGAGCAGGAGCCGGGCCGTCAGTAGTCAGCCAAGCCACCGCCTTAATAGTCCTAATACTAACGATGACCCCGTTAGTGGTCCCAGTAGTAACAGTGTCCCCCTTAGTAGCCCCCATAATAATAGTAACCATGGTAAAGGTTCCAGGAGCTATAGTTACCCATGTTGTAGCAGCGCCCCTGTCAGTGACCCCAGTGGTCCTAATGTCCCACATAGTGGCTCCAGTATTCGTAGTGACCCCCATAGTTCTCTGTAGTAGCCTAAGCCTTAAGCACTTAACGCACCCGATCTGTAGCTACGGCTCGGAGGCGACCATTGCTGTAATCAGACTGTTACCTCTGACCCCATCCCTACATTGTATTCCTACGCATAGTGCAAATGCCAGGGTAGAGGTCAGGGGTCGCGGTCTGACCACAGCAGAGGCGGCCTTTACCGGACCAGAGCTGCGGACTGAATGAGTTACATGCTTGATGTTGTGGGGTTGCTGACCAGCTGGAGGTCAACTATGGGGGACACTATAACTACTAGGGCCACTTTGGGGGTCATTATTACTACTAGATCCACTATGAGGAACTTACTCCTGGGGTCACTAATTCTACTGGGGCGATAAATGGGTTTCAATATTACTACTGGGGCTACTATGACTATTAAGGACTTTAAGGGGGGCAATTAGTACTGGGACCACTGTGGGGGTCCTTATTGCTCTGCCACGTCAGATAAGCCATGTCTTGGTATCTTGTGTATCGGCCTTTTCAATGCCTGTAACATGCGTGGGTTTTTCTGGTGGGGACATCTCACACTTCGCCTCCGGCAGCATAAATACTTGGTTCACCCTTGACTAGAGCATGCATTGGAATACAAGGGGTGAAATATATAATAACATTTAATATGATATCAAATGGAGGAAAAAAGGGGGAAAAAGGTGAAGAAGAAACCAAAAATGGAAAGAAAAAATCACTAAACCGACAGTCAATAAGAATCCTAAATATTAATGTAAGTTATCTGCAGATACATTGTTGCACATTCTCAGTTTAGTGGTTCGTTTTATTATTACTTCCCTTCCTTTTTTACTTTTTTGGTTTCCTCGGAGTTTTTGTACTTTTTTCTTCCACTTCAAATCACATTATTTTATTCTAATAAAGGGTACATATTTTTTCGCTGGTTACGGCCAGCGCTGCATCCAGGCGCTTCTGAGGAAGGGGCTGTGTCCCCGAAACACGTCAAATGCGCCGGATATGGTTCAATAAAGAGAAATCGGGGAATCTCCTGGGTCATAAAGAGAACTTTGTACGAAGAGTCGCGCCTCCACCCATGATTCCTGGCTTTCTCTGGTCTCCGTTTCTTTCCCTTTGGCACAAGCTCATTATAAAAGGGACTCGTTAAACAGACAATAATGAATCCTTTCCGTCACCTATTTACTATAATGTAGAAAGAAAACCGGAAGGGTTCTTCTCTTCGCGTTCTTTTTTCCAGTCTGCGCTATTTTTTCTGTGTAGAGCAGATGGAGCGGAACTGCAGCTCCGAATCCTTCTGAAATCAATAGGAAGGACATCAGAAGTAGGTTTTTCTATTCTGTTGCCCCCCTAATGGAGCCGTATAATGGTTTAATCTCAGATGTGGATGAGCCTCAGACCGCTGCAGGGAATGGTGGACATCTGCCCCACTGTGTACAAAGAAATGCTTCACTGCTGCTGATGGGTCTGTAAAGAATAGTGTGGAACTGATGTGGAGAATCGAGAGAAAAAGCACCAAAAAAGCAAAGCAAGAAAAACCTTCAGAGCTTTCGTGTTTTGTTGCCTGGTTGTAAACTGCTGATGGTTTATCTTCAGGATGGGTCATCAGTAGTAGATTGTCTGTTGTCCATCACTGCAATCACTTGTTTACACTCATGTACTGAACTGAATTCTGCAGGAAGCAGACAGCTCCATTCTTACTGTAGTGGCCAGGATTGGTATTGCAGCCATTGAAATGAATAGGAATTTTGCCTGCAGTACCAAGCCTGGCCATTATAGTAAGAACGGAGCTGTAATCTTGCAGAAAGCAGCTCATTACACAAGCAATGCCGGCCTGGAAAACCGTTGATCCGTGGAGATCCTTGGCAACGGACCCTCGCCAATCTACTATTGATGACTTATCCTGAGGACAGGCCATAAATACTTTACAACTGGACAACCACTTTAACAGTTCATAAAAAATGGAAGAAATGACCGACAGCAGTTTTCTGAGACGGCGGTATTTTTGCGAACAGCAGGGGAGGTTTATAAAGCTGTAGAATTAGTTTTAGGAACTTCTCTGAAACGTTTACTACACTTTTTACAAAAAGACAGTAAAAATGTGTAGAATTTCCATGGCGCTTCCGCCACTTGTGACTGTGCGCCGGTAGGGATGGCAGTTCAGAGCTGCATTGTGAGGGTTTCTGGATAGTTGACTAGCAGCAGTGTCCATTCGGGAGCCCCTCATTTATGACATGTGGGGGGGGGGGGGGGGACGGGGCAGAAATATGTTACCGGTTGATGCATATTCAGCACCATCTTCATGACCACCTGAATGGATTGAGGATCTCTGATCGGGGGAGGGGCGTCACCTTATTTCTTTATTTTCTCCGTTTTGCCTGTTATGTTTCCATTGTTAGCTTTTATGTTTGTCTTTACTTTGAACTTGAGTATGGTAACATGGAGGAGCGTCTCCTAAGAAACCCTTCTCCTCGGGCGTTGCAGCCCCCCCATCACTTGTACTCAAGATGACATCACCATCCTCCTATGACATCACTGCTGCCAAGAAAAAGGCACAAGGGCTCCTAAGTTTGCATTCTGCTTTTTGTTGCTTGACTCCCTGTTCTTTTCCTTTTCTTTTCCTCATTTCTTGATTTCCGTTCTTTTTTAATGGTTTAAGCTCCAACATGAAGCCGAGACGGAGTGTAAATGCTTTTTTTTTTTAATTGTGCATGTAATGTAATTGGACGCGTTTCATTCACCTGCTGACGCGAGTTTTTTTCTTCATCTTAGTGCTTGAATGTACCTGTAGACCTGCATCTAGCTTCTTGTTGCAGCCCTTTGATGCAGGTAGGACACATTATAAATAGGCTTGTTGCTATGGGGAGTAATAGAAGTGTGTGTGTTGTGTATCGCTAACCTTTATCTGCTCCTTGGACACAGCCATTCCTTCTAAGCTAATGACGATCGTTGTGTGATGCCTGATTGAGAGGAGGAATGTGCTCAGCTTATTAGTAATGCCTTGTTCATGGGGAGTAGAAGGCAAGGCACCCCTCAACCACTGCAGAAACTCAGTATCAAGGGGTGGGCAGCATATACGGCTTTACAGACCACCTCAGCCTTTTAGGTCAAGGAGTGAAATATGGGGTCCCCTTGTTTTCAAAAAGTTTCCCGTTGCATGTTCTTGGATGTGATATATGTACCAACTCAGCATTGAGAGTGGCTCATTAGATATGATATATGGGGGACAACGTAACCATTTAGCCATACAGTGGGGTCCCTTTTTGTGAGAGGTTTCCTATTGTATGTTCCTTGATATGATATATGGGGGAACAAGGTAATGCACCCCACCAACCACTAGAGGAGGTAAGTAATAAAGGTGGGGGCACATACTGCTTTGGAGACCACCACAACCTTTTGGGCCAGGCAATTGAAAACTTTTTCCAAAAAGTTGCATGTTTTTGGATATGATATATGTGGGAGCAAGGCACCTACTCAGCTCTTGCACAAACACAGCATTAATTGTGGCTCACTGGGGGGAAATATACTGCTGAAGAGACCACCTCAACAGTCTTGGCAGCCAGTGAAATGTAGGGTCCACTTTATTAAAAGGGCTCCTGTTGCATGTTTTTGGATATGAAATGTATTAGTTAAATATGAGACAGTAGTGCCGCCCCCCCCCCCCCCCCCCTTTCCGACCACCCCTCCACCCTCACCCCTCTCGGACCACCCCTCCACCCTCACCCCTCTCGGACCACCCCTCCACCCTCACCCCTCTCGGACTACCCCTCCACCCTCACCCCTCTCCGACGACCCCTCACCCCTCCACCCTCACCCCTCTGTCAACCAGTGCGCAAGCTGAGAATTTAGGGTGGCTCCTTTTGAGGGGGGATCAAATGGTCATCAAATCTCCATCTGTCTAGGGACAGGCGTTGCAGTAAGGGCCGTCTGTGTGAGGGAAGCCTTCTCCATTCACATCGAAAGCTGGATTCAGAGTTTACCCGCCTTCCTGCTGCCAGAAACAGCAATGCATTGTGGGAACTTGGATAACCGTTACACAGTGAAGCCCCTGACGGACCCCCGGTTGGAGAAACTGTTGTCTGTTTCCAAAGGCAATCAGCTGAAATTCGAGAGCAGCTCTGTGTGTGAATGGAGAAGAACAAACTCAATGCGAAGGCAGAGGAACAAAGTTACACCGTAGATTCCTTCTGTGTCTAAATTGCCAGTACGCCTTCTCACGGACCCCGCTGACGGGCTGCACATGCACCTTTTTAAGGCGGTAGCTCGGTGACTACTGACAGCCCGGCTCCTGCTCTAATAGCCAGAAATGCAGGAACCGCAGATCCAGACAGTTTAACTCCTTGCATGCCACATTCAATAGCAAGTGCAGCATGTAAGTAGACAGGGGGAGGGGCTCCTCTGTCACCCATGGGCACCCACAGAGTGCCAATAAGTTCCCATGGCAGCGGGAAGCTTGACAAAGGCCTCCGTGTCTGTGCTGTAACTCAGCCTCTTAGGCCACGCCTCTGGCAGAGTCTGATAGGCTGCTGTCATGGGCTTAGTAGAATGCAATACTTAAGTAATGCAGTGTACTATCCCAGAGATCTAATGCTCACATATTCAAGTCTCCTTCAGGAACTAAAATATAGCATCACAAAAGTTCAATAAAGTTTTTCTTTTAAATCTAGTTTTAAAAATATATATTTTCCCCACAAAACCCCTTTTTTAAATTGATAAAATGCCGTTTTTTTAAAAGAGAATCCCACAACCGGCATTACCGCGTTCAGAGCGACCCAGGCAATAGAAACATTTTATTTACCGCACACGGCGAATGCCGTAAAAAAATTGTAAAAAGTGACACCAGAATTGATTTCTTTGCCTCCCAAAAACCTTATATAAAGTAACCCAGCAGTCCCATGTAACCCAGACTGCTGGCAATAAAACTACAACTCTGCCCACAAAACACAAGACCCCGCAGAGCGCCGCTGCCGGGAATGTAACAATGTCTGGCTCCAAGGATGCGGAGATGCAGCCAACTGCTTTTCTTTAAAAAACTTTTTTTTTTGGTGGAAAAGTTGAAAAAAAAAACCCCATCTCTGTGGACCTGTTGTGGCAGTAACTATGGCGATCAGAAAAGAGTTATGAGATCAATATTAAAGAATGAGGAACAAAACCCCGAAACAATGGCGGAATTCCCCACAAAAAAACTATAATGAAGTTCTCCATCACATTATATGTCCCCCAGAGTGTGGCCAGCAACATCTCCAACACATTATATGTCCCCCAGAGTGCGGCCAGTAACATCTCCAACACATTATATGTCCCCCAGAGTGCAGCCAGTAACATCTCCAACACATTATATGTCCCCCAGACTGCGGCCAGTAACATCTCCAACACATTATATGTCCCCCAGAGTGCGGCCAGTAACATCCCCAACACATTATATGTCCCCCAGAGTGCAGCCAGTAACATCTACAACACATTATATGTCCCCCAGAGTGCAGCCAGTAACATCTACAACACATTATATGTCCCCCCAGAGTGCAGCCAGTAACATCTCCAACACATTATATGTCCCCCCAGAGTGCAGCCAGTAACATCTCCAACACATTATATGTCCCCCAGAGTGCAGCCAATAACATCTCCAACACATTATATGTCCTTCAGAGTGCAGCCAGTAACATCTCCAACACATTATATGTCCCCCAGAGTGCGTCCAGTAACATCTACAACACATTATATGTCCCCAAAAGTGCGGTCAGTAACATCTACAACACATTATATGTCCCCCAGAGTGCGGCCAGTAACATCTCCAACACATTATATGTCCCCCAGAGTGCGGCCAGTAACATCTCCAACACATTATATGTCCCGCAGAGTGCAGCCAGTAACATCTACAACACATTATATGTCCCCCAGAATGCGGCCAGTAACATCTCCAACACATTATATGTCCCCCAGAGTGCGGCCAGTAACATCTCTAACACATTATATGTCCCCCAGAGTGCGGCCAGTAACATCTCCAACACATTATATGTCCCCCAGAGTGCAGCCAGTTACATCTCCAACACATTATATGTCCTCCAGAGTGCGGCCAGTAACATCTACAACACATTATATGCCCTCCAGAGTGCGGCCAGTAACATCTTCAACACATTATATGTCCCCCAGAGTGCGGCCAGTAACATCTCCAACACATTATATGTCCCCCAGAGTGCAGCCAGTAACATCTCCAACACATTATATGTCCCCCAGAGTGCGGCCAGTAACATCTATAACACATTATATATCCTCCAGAGTGCAGCCAGTAACATATATAACACATTATATGTCCCCCAAAGTGCGGCCAGTAACATCTCCAACACATTATATGTCCTCCAGAGTACAGCCAGTAACATCTCCAACACATTATATGTCCCCCAGAGTGCGGCCAGTAACATCTATAACACATTATATATCCTCCAGAGTGCAGCCAGTAACATATATAACACATTATATGTCCCCCAGAGTGCAGCCAGTAACATCTCCAACACATTATATGTCCTCCAGAGTACAGCCAGTAACATCTCCAACACATTATATGTCCCCCAGAGTGCGGCCAGTAAAATCCCCCACACATCATGTGTCCCCCAGAGTGCGGCCAGTAACATCTATAACACATTATATATCCTCCAGAGTGCAGCCAGTAACATCTATAACACATTATATGTCCCCCAAAGTGCGGCCAGTAACATCTCCAACACATTATATGTCCCCCGGAGTGCAGCCAGTAACATCTCCAAAACCTTATATGTCCCCCAGAGTGCGGCCAGTAAAATCCCCAACACATTATATGTCCCCCAGAGTGCAGCCAGTAACATCTACAACACATTATATGTCCCCCAGAGTGCAGCCAGTAACATCTACAACACATTATATGTCCCCCCAGAGTGCAGCCAGTAACATCTCCAACACATTATATGTCCCCCCAGAGTGCAGCCAGTAACATCTCCAACACATTATATGTCCCCCAGAGAGCAGCCAGTAACATCTCCAACATATTATATGTCCTCCAGAGTGCAGCCAGTAACATCTACAACACATTATATGTCCCCCAGAGTGCGGCCAGTAACATCTCCAACACATTATATGTCCCCAGAGTGCAGCCAGTAACATCTCCAACGCATTATATGTTCTCCAGAGTGCAGCCAGTAACATCTCCAACGCATTATATGTCCCCCAGAGTGCAGCCAGTAACATCTCCAACACATTATATGTCCCCTAGAGTGCGGCCAGTAACATCTCCAACACATTATATGTCCCCCAGAGTGCAGCCAATAACATCTCCAACACATTATATGTCCTTCAGAGTGCAGCCAGTAACATCTCCAACACATTATATGTCCCCCAGAGTGCGTCCAGTAACATCTACAACACATTATATGTCCCCAAAAGTGCGGTCAGTAACATCTACAACACATTATATGTCCCGCAGAGTGCAGCCAGTAACATCTACAACACATTATATGTCCCCCAGAATGCGGCCAGTAACATCTCCAACACATTATATGTCCCCCAGAGTGCGGCCAGTAACATCTCTAACACATTATATGTCCCCCAGAGTGCGGCCAGTAGCATCTCCAACACATTATATGTCCCCCAGAGTGCAGCCAGTTACATCTCCAACACATTATATGTCCTCCAGAGTGCGGCCAGTAACATCTACAACACATTATATGCCCTCCAGAGTGCGGCCAGTAACATCTTCAACACATTATATGTCCCCCAGAGTGCGGCCAGTAACATCTCCAACACATTATATGTCCCCCAGAGTGCAGCCAGTAACATCTCCAACACATTATATGTCCCCCAGAGTGCGGCCAGTAACATCTATAACACATTATATATCCTCCAGAGTGCAGCCAGTAACATATATAACACATTATATGTCCCCCAAAGTGCGGCCAGTAACATCTCCAACACATTATATGTCCTCCAGAGTGCAGCCAGTAACATCTCCAACACATTATATGTCCCCCAGAGTGCGGCCAGTAACATCTATAACACATTATATATCCTTCAGAGTGCAGCCAGTAACATATATAACACATTATATGTCCCCCAGAGTGCAGCCAGTAACATCTACAACACATTATATGTCCTCCAGAGTACAGCCAGTAACATCTCCAACACATTATATGTCCCCCAGAGTGCGGCCAGTAAAATCCCCAACACATCATGTGTCCCCCAGAGTGCGGCCAGTAACATCTATAACACATTATATATCCTCCAGAGTGCAGCCAGTAACATCTATAACACATTATATGTCCCCCAAAGTGCGGCCAGTAACATCTCCAACACATTATATGTCCCCCGGAGTGCAGCCAGTAACATCTCCAAAACCTTATATGTCCCCCAGAGTGCGGCCAGTAAAATCCCCAACACATTATATGTCCCCCAGAGTGCAGCCAGTAACATCT
The DNA here is from genome assembly GCA_035609135.1 of Eleutherodactylus coqui. NCBI lineage: Eukaryota > Metazoa > Chordata > Amphibia > Anura > Eleutherodactylidae > Eleutherodactylus > Eleutherodactylus coqui. The sequence goes on from CM069408.1 coordinate 301,280,968, forward strand.
ACAACACATTATATGTCCCCCAGAGTGCAGCCAGTAACATCTACAACACATTATATGTCCCCCAGAGTGCGGCCAGTAAAATCCCCAACACATTATATGTCCCCCAGAGTGCAGCCAGTAACATCTACAACACATTATATGTCCCCCCAGAGTGCAGCCAGTAACATCTCCAACACATTATATGTCCCCCCAGAGTGCAGCCAGTAACATCTCCAACACATTATATGTCCCCCAGAGTGCAGCCAGTAACATCTCCAACATATTATATGTCCTCCAGAGTGCAGCCAGTAACATCTACAACACATTATATGTCCCCCAGAGTGCGGCCAGTAACATCTCCAACACATTATATGTCCCCAGAGTGCAGCCAGTAACATCTCCAACGCATTATATGTTCTCCAGAGTGCAGCCAGTAACATCTCCAACACATTATATGTCCCCCAGAGTGCAGCCAATAACATCTCCAACACATTATATGTCCTTCAGAGTGCAGCCAGTAACATCTCCAACACATTATATGTCCCCCAGAGTGCGGCCAGTAACATCTACAACACATTATATGTCCCCAAAAGTGCGGTCAGTAACATCTACAACACATTATATGTCCCCCAGAGTGCGGCCAGTAACATCTCCAACACATTATATGTCCCCCAGAGTGCGGCCAGTAACATCTCCAACACATTATATGTCCCGCAGAGTGCAGCCAGTAACATCTACAACACATTATATGTCCCCCAGAATGCGGCCAGTAACATCTCCAACACATTATATGTCCCCCAGAGTGCGGCCAGTAACATCTCTAACACATTATATGTCCCCCAGAGTGCGGCCAGTAACATCTCCAACACATTATATGTCCCTCAGAGTGCAGCCAGTTACATCTCCAACACATTATATGTCCTCCAGAGTGCGGCCAGTAACGTCTACAACACATTATATGCCCTCCAGAGTGCGGCCAGTAACATCTTCAACACATTATATGTCCCCCAGAGTGCGGCCAGTAACATCTCCAACACATTATATGTCCCCCAGAGTGCAGCCAGTAACATCTCCAACACATTATATGTCCCCCAGAGTGCGGCCAGTAACATCTATAACACATTATATATCCTCCAGAGTGCAGCCAGTAACATATATAACACATTATATGTCCCCCAAAGTGCGGCCAGTAACATCTCCAACACATTATATGTCCTCCAGAGTACAGCCAGTAACATCTCCAACACATTATATGTCCCCCAGAGTGCGGCCAGTAACATCTATAACACATTATATATCCTCCAGAGTGCAGCCAGTAACATATATAACACATTATATGTCCCCCAGAGTGCAGCCAGTAACATCTCCAACACATTATATGTCCTCCAGAGTACAGCCAGTAACATCTCCAACACATTATATGTCCCCCAGAGTGCGGCCAGTAAAATCCCCAACACATCATGTGTCCCCCAGAGTGCGGCCAGTAACATCTCCAACACATTATATATCCTCCAGAGTGCAGCCAGTAACATCTATAACACATTATATGTCCCCCAAAGTGCGGCCAGTAACATCTCCAACACATTATATGTCCCCCGGAGTGCAGCCAGTAACATCTCCAAAACCTTATATGTCCCCCAGAGTGCGGCCAGTAAAATCCCCAACACATCATGTGTCCCCCAGAGTGCGGCCAGTAACATCTCCAACACATTATATGTCCTCCAGAGTGCGGCCAGTAACATTTCCAACACATTATATGTCCTTCAGAGTGCGGCCAGTAACATCTACAACACATTATATGTCCCCCAGAGTGCAGCCAGTAACATCTCCAACACATTATATGTCCCCCAGAGTAAGGCCAGTAACATCTACAACACATTATAAGTCCCCCAGAGTGCAGCCAGTAACATCTACAGCACATTATATGTCCTCCAGAGTGCAGCCAGTAACATCTCCAACACATTATATGTCCTCCAGAGTGCAGCCAGTAACATCTCCAACACATTATATGTCCTCCAGAGTGCAGCCAGTAACATCTCCAACACATTATATGTCCCCTAGAGTGCGGCCAGTAACATCTCCAACACATTATATGTCCCCCAGAGTGCGGCCAGTAACATCTCCAACACATTATATGTCCCCCAGAGTGCAGCCAGTAACATCTCCAACACATTATATGTCCCACAGAGTGCGGCCAGTAACATCTCCAACACATTATGCGTCCCCCAGAGTGCAGCCAGTAACATCTCCAACACATTATATGTCCTCCAGAGTGCAGCCAGTAACATCTCCAACACATTATATGTCCTCCAGAGTGCAGCCAGTAACATCTCCAACACATTATATGTCCTCCAGAGTGCAGCCAGTAACATCTCCAACACATTATATGTCCCCTAGAGTGCGGCCAGTAACATCTCCAAAACATTATATGTCCTTCAGAGTGCGGCCAGTAACATCTACAACACATTATATGTCCCCCAGAGTGCAGTCAGTAACATCTCCAACACATTATATGTCCCCCAGAGTGCGGCCAGTAACATCTCCAACACATTATATGCCCCCCAGAGTGCGGCCAGTAACATCTCCAACACATTATATGTCCCCCAGAGTGCGGCCAGTAACATCTCCAACACATTATATGTCCTTCAGAGTGCGGCCAGTAACATCTCCAACACATTATATGTCCCCCAGAGTGCAGCCAGTACCTTCTCCAACACATTATATGTCCCCCAGAGTGCGGCCAGTAACATCTCCAACACATTATATGTCCTTCAGAGTGCGGCCAGTAACAAGTACAACTCCTCCTACAAAGCACAAGTTACGGCTCTTGAAATTCTTAAGGCACAAAATAGGTCAGTCCATAAAGAGTTAAATAATCCCAACATCACTGTTTATGGGGTGAGATCCTGGTTGCCCTTTTTCATGATACTTGTGGCCTAAGCCTAGCGGTAATCCCTCCCTCCAGTAGCGTCCGCTATAAGGACTGGATCGTCCCACCTGACTTCGGGTCCTACATGTTTCCATTGTTCTTGTTGGTTGTAATTGTTACTTTTTAGGCGTTTGACATCGGGGGCCGAGAGAATCTTATGTGGGACGATGAAGACATCCAGCCGCGGTGGTTGTAGCTACAGTAGGAACAAGTTACAATGTGGCCAACATGTCCGTACATGACTATTAGGGAGGCCATCCTGTGTGTACATGACTATTAGGGAGGCCATCCTGTCTGTACATGACTATGGGGGCGGCCATCCTGTCTGTACATGACTATGGGGGCGGCCATCCTGTCTGTACATGACTATGGGGGCGGCCATCCTGCCTGTACATGACTATGGGGGCGGCCATCCTGTCTGTACATGACTATGGGGGCGGCCATCCTTTCTGTACATGACTATGGGGGCGGCCATCCTGTCTGTACATGACTATGGGGGCGGCCATCCTGTCTGTACATGACTATGGCGGAGGCCATCCTGTCTGTACATGACTATGACGGAGGCCATCCTGTCTGTACATGACTATAGGGGAGGCCATCCTGTCTGTACATGACTATGGGGGAGGCCATCCTGTCTGTACATGACTATGGAGGAGGCCATCCTGTCTGTACATGACTATGGGGGTGGCCATCCTGTCTGTACAGGACTATAGGGGTGGCCATCCTGTCTGTACATGACTATGGGCGCGGCCATCCTGTCTGTACATGACTATGGGGGCGGCCATCCTGTCTGTACATGACTATGGGGGCGGCCATCCTGTCTGTACATGACTATGGCGGAGGCCATCCTGTCTGTACATGACTATGACGGAGGCCATCCTGTGTGTACATGACTATGGGGGCAGCCATCCTGTCTGTACATGACTATGGGGGCGGCCATCCTGTCTGTACATGACTATGGGGGCGGCCATCCTGTCTGTACATGACTATGGGGGCGGCCATCCTGTCTGTACATGACTATGGGGGCGGCCATCCTGTCTGTACATGACTATGGGGGAGGCCATCCTGTCTGTACATGACTATGGCGGAGGCCATCCTGTCTGTACATGACTATGACGGAGGCCATCCTGTCTGTACATGACTGTAGGGGAGGCCATCCTGTCTGTACATGACTATGGCGGAGGCCATCCTGTCTGTACATGACTATGACGGAGGCCATCCTGTCTGTACATGACTATGACGGAGGCCATCCTGCCTGTACATGACTGTAGGGGAGGCCATCCTGCCTGTACATGACTATGGGGGAGGCCATCCTGTCTGTACATGACTATGGCGGAGGCCATCCTGTCTGTACATGACTATGACGGAGGCCATCCTGTCTGTACATGACTATGACGGAGGCCATCCTGCCTGTACGTGACTGTAGGGGAGGCCATCCTGTCTGTACATGACTATGGGGGAGGCCATCCTGTCTGTACATGACTATGGGCGCGGCCATCCTGTCTGTACATGACTATAGGGGCGGCCATCCTGTCTGTACATGACTATGGGGGCCGCCATCCTGTCTGTACATGACTATGGGGGAGGCCATCCTGTCTGTACATGACTGTGGGGGCGGCCTACTGTCTGTACATGACTATAGGGGAGGCCATCCTGTCTGTACATGACTATGGGGGAGGCCATCCTGTCTGTACATGACTATGGAGGAGGCCATCCTGTCTGTACATGACTATGGGGGCGGCCATCCTGTCTGTACATGACTATGGGGGAGGCCATCCTGTCTGTACATGACTGTGGGGGCGGCCTACTGTCTGTACATGACTATAGGGGAGGCTATCCGGTCTGTACATGACTATGGAGGAGGCCATCCTGTCTGTACATGACTATGGGGGTGGCCATCCTGTCTGTACATGACTATAGGGGAGGCTATCCTGTCTGTACATGACTATAGGGGAGGCTATCCTGTCTGTACATGACTATGGGGCAGCCATCCTGTCTGTACATGACTATAGGGGCGGCCATCCTGCCTGTATATGACAATGGTGGTGGCCATCCTTTCTGTATATTACTATGGGGGCGGACATCCTGTCTGTACATGACTATGGGGGCGGCCATCCTGCCTGTACATGACCATGGGGCGGTCATCCGGTCTTTACATGACTATGAGGGCAGTCCTCCTGTCTGTACATGACTATGCGGGCCGCCATCCTGTCTGTACATGACTATGGGGGTGGCCATCCTGTTTGTTCATGACTATGGGGGGTGGCCATCCTGTCTGTACTTGACTATGGAGGAGGCCATCCTGTCTGTACATGACTATGGGGGCGGCCATCCTGTCTGTACATGACTATGGGGGCCGCCATCCTGTCTGTACATGACTATGGGGGCCGACATCCTGTCTGTACATGACTATGGGGAGGCCATCCTGTCTGTACATGACTATGGGGGAAGGCAATCTAGTGTGTACATGAATATAGGGGCGGCCAACATGTCTGTACATGACTATGGGGGAGGCCATCCTGTCTGTTCATGACTATGGGGGGAGCCATTCTGTCTGTACATGACTATGGGGGAGGCCATCCCGTCTGTACATGACTATGTGGGCAGCCAACATTTCTGTACATGACTATGGGGGTGGCTATCCTGTCTGTACATAACTGTAGAGGGGCAATCCTGCCTGTACATGACTATGGGGTGGCCATCCTGTCTTTACATGACTATGGGGGCCGCCATCCTGTGTGTACATGACTATGGAGTAGGCCATCCTGTCTGTACATGACTATGGGGGCGGCCATCCTGTCTGTACATGACTATAGGGGTGGCCATCCTGCCTGTACATGACTATGGGGGCGGCCATCCTGTCTTTACATGACTATGGGGGCGGCCATCCAGTCTGTACATGACTATAGGGGCGGCCAACATGTCTGTACATAATTATGGGGGAGGCCATCCTGTCTGTACATGACTAGGGGGGAAGCCATCCTGTCTGTAAATGACTATGGGGGCGGCCATCCTGTCTGTACATGACTATGGGGGCAGCCATCCGGTCTGTACATGACTATGGGGGCGGCCATCCTGTCTGTACATGACTATGGGGGTGGCCATCCTGTCTGTATATGACTATGGGAGAGGCCATCCTGTCTGTACATGACTATGGGGGCAGCCATCCTGTCTGTACATGACTATGGGGGCGGCTATCCTGTCTGTACATGACTATGGGGGAGGCCATCCTGTCTGTACATGACTATGGGGGCAGCCATCCTGTCTGTACATGACTATGGGGGAGGCCATGCTGTCTGTACATGACTATGGGGGTGGCCATCCTGTCTGTACATGATTATGGGGGAGGCCATCTTGTATGTACATGATTATGGGGGAGGCCATCCTCTCTGTACATGACTGTGGGGGAGGCCATCCTGCCTGTACATGACTATGGGGGAGGCCATCCTGTCTGTACATGACTATGGGGGTGGCCATCCTGTCTGTACATGATTATGGGGGAGGCTATCCTCTCTGTACATGACTATGGGGGCCGCCATCCTTTCTGTACATGACTATGGGGGTGGCCATCCTTTCTGTACGTGACTATGGGGCGGCCATCCTGCCTGTCCATGACTATGGGGGCGGCCATCCTGCCTGTACATGACTATTGGGGAGACTATCCTGTGTGTACATGACTATGGGGGCGGCCATCCTGTCTGTACATGACTATGGGGGTGGCCATCCTTTCTGTACATGACTATGGGGGCCGCCATCCTGCCTGTACATGACTATGGGGGAGACTATCCTGTCTGTACATGACTATGGGGCGGCCATCCTTTCTGTACATGACTATGGGGGTGGCCATCCTTTCTGTACATGACTATGGGGGCCGCCATCCTGCCTGTACATGACTATGGAGGAGACTATCCTGTGTGTACATGACTATGGGGGAGGCCATCCTGTCTGTACATGACTATGGGGGCGGCCATCCTTTCTGTACATGACTATGGGGGCCGCCATCCTGCCTGTACATGACTATGGGGGCGGCCATCCTGTCTGTACATGACTATGGGGGCGGCCATCCTGCTTGTACATGACTATGGGGGCCGCCATCCTGCCTGTACATGACTATGGGGGCGGCCATCCTTTCTGTACATGACTATGAGGGCGGCCATCCTTTCTGTACATGACTATGGGGGCCGTCATCATCCTGCCTGTACATGACTATGGGGACGGCCATCCTGTCTGTACATGACTATGGGGGTGGCCATCCTTTCTGTACATGACTATGGGGGTGGCCATCCTTTCTGTACATGACTATGGGGGCGGCCATCCTGTCTGTACATGACTATGTGGTGGCCATCCTTTCTGTACATGACTATGGGGGCGGCCATCCTGTCTGTACATGACCATGGGGCGGCCATCCTGTCTGTACATGACTATGTGGCGGCCATCCTTTCTGTACATGACTATGGGGGCCGCCATCCTGCCTGTACATGACTATGGGGGCGGCCATCCTGTCTGTACATGACTATGTGGCGGCCATCCTGTCTGTACATGACTATGGGGGTGGCCATCCTGTCTGTACATGACTATGGAGGAGACTATCCTGTGTGTACATGACTATGGGGGAGGCCATCCTGTCTGTACATGACTATGGGGGCGGCCATCCTTTCTGTACATGACTATGGGGGCCGCCATCCTGCCTGTACATGACTATGGGGGCGGCCATCCTGTCTGTACATGACTATGGGGGCGGCCATCCTGCTTGCACATGACTATGGGGGAGGCCATCCTTTCTGTACATGACTATGGGGGCGGCCATCCTGCCTGTTCATGACTATGGGGGAGGCCATCCTGTCTATACATGACTATGGGGGAGGCCATCCTGTGTGTACATGACTATGGGGGAGGCCATCCTGTCTGTACATGACTATGGGGGAGGCCATCCTGTGTGTACATGACCATGGGGGTGGCCATCCTTTCTGTACATGACTATGGGGGCGGCCATCCTGTCTGTACATGACTATGGGGAGGCCATCCTGCCTGTACATGACTATGGGGGCGGCCATCCTGTCTGTACATGACCATGGGGCGGCCATCCTGTCTTTACATGACTATGGGGGCAGCCCTCCTGTATGTACATGACTATGGTTGGCGGCCATCCTGTCTGTACATGACTATGGGGCGGCCATCCAGTCTGTACATGACTATGGGGGCTGCGATCCCCTCTGTACTTGATTATGGGGGAGACTATCCGGTCTGTACATGACTATGGGGGTGGCCATCTCGCCTGAGCTGCATTTGGAGATATGCTTTACTGCAGCCTCATGGACCACAGACTCAATAGACAGGGGAGGACCCATTGTTTTGTATCAGAGAATGTTGTGGGCCTACTGTGTGACTTTTGTAGTGAGGGGAGGAGGTGAGCTGTGATCATCACTGATAGCCTTCTCTGGAATAGTGCTGTGGCCACATTCTTTAACCTTTGCAGGGAGAGGGAAGAGGTCAAGTATCTGTTGTAAATTATAGCGAATCTAATGGACTGTGGAGGCCCCGCCCCTTCTCTGAGCTCCACCCCTTTCCCTACATTTTTCAGAATTGTTGAGAAAAAGTAAAAGTTGCTAATTTTCACATTTATATTATTTATCGGGATCACAAGAATGCGAGGTCCGTCCAGGCCCTTCTAGACACAACGATGTTCGCTCAACAATTGCTCAAAGCCATCCGACATCGTGCAGTTTTCATTCTCCCGGCCCTGATCGTTGTCTGTCAGCCTGCTGACGATGAGCCTCATCAGGGATTCACAGCGGGATACAGCTGATACATTGTTTCATCCCGCTCCCTGATGACAGGCTGAGTATGAAGAACAGAGCGGTCCAGCTGTATTCTCCATACCCCGCTCAGCTGTATAACAGCCAGGTGCTCCGAGCAGAGAACAGCTGGATGCAGAAGACAAATGGGGACACCCCGCTTGTCTTCTGCATCCTCCGCTCGGAGCGCAAGGTGATCACTCAACGTTTGACCGGTCACCTGGTGCTGTAAAGAGAACACAACGATTATCGCTCAAAAGATTTCCTGATCGATAATCGCTGTGTCTAAAGCAGCCTGCAGAGGACCCCGTACTGCGCCATAACCTGCAGATACTCGCTGGATAGCGGGAGTATGAACAATAATCATTCGTCATTCGGCTTCTGCAGGCAAACACTGCTGGGCGCTGAAGCAGGGTACAGGGCAGGAGAAGTGATGTATATACGCAGTGACTCCACCAGCAGAATAGTGAGTGCAGCTCTGGAGTATAATACAGGATGTAACTCAGGATCAGTACAGGATAAGTAATGTATGTACACAGTGACTCCACCAGCAGAATAGTGAGTGCAGCTCTGGAGTATAATACAAGATGTAACTCATAGTGGTTTCAGTTGTGAGACTCTTGACAGTGATGGTGTCTATATTCTGTATAGTTTATTTGAAAGATTAAAAGGGGTTGCCCAGCTGTAATCTATTGATGGCCTAACTTCAGGATAGGCTGTCAATAGTAGATTGTTAGGGTCTGTCACACAGGATCCTCACCAATTAGCTGTTTGCTGGGTTGGTATGTGTGTGCACTCAGCTGATTTCAGCAGGAAGCAGACTGCTCTGTTTTACTGCAGTGGTCAGGTTTGGTATTGCAGGGAGTTTCCATACATTTTTGTGTGAATTTAACTTGTGATACCAAGCCTGGCCACTGCAGTGACAATGGAGCTGTCTGCTTCCTGCAGAAATCAGCTCAGTACACAAATGCATTGGCCCAGTAAATACCTGATTAGCGGGGGTCCCGGGCGATGGACTCCCACCAATATACTGTTGATGACCTGCCCTATCAATAGTTTACCACCAATGGACAACCCCTTTAATGAGTAGATAATGAAATGCAGGAACTTTGTAATAGACTTGCATTTCACTGAGATGTTCAACATTTCTGCTTGCTGTCATTCATTGTTGATATCCAGAGGCTGAAACCCCATCCTGATACAATGCTGCTCTTGGGGTGTCTGGTTCGGTACAAGAAAGGTCCCTGCTACACTCTAACAAGCAATACAGCTGTAAGATTGCTCCAATTATCTAACAGCAAGCAGAGTTCTTGAAAATGGCGAGAGGGTGAAACACAGGAGGTATTAGAATGTTGCAGGGCTTTCCATGATACCAGTGATTAGACTTCATTTAGAGATCTGACACTGGCCCATAAAGGTTTCCTGTGGACTTGTGGGGGTCAGCAGTTTTGGGGTCATATTGGATCGCGGTGAGTAGCCGGTCACATGACTCCTGCTCCTGTGTGTTTGCAGTGTGATGTTCCCGGGGCTATAACTGGGCGCTGAGCGTTTACCTGGGGTTTTAATTTGATTTCTGGGTAAACACCTCTGTTTGCTCGCCCACACCGCCCCTCCCAGCTGTCTCCGTGTTTACTTTGGAATGTAAAGTCAAATCCTCGGGTTTAATGAGACGAAATTCTCAGTACTTGGCCGTTCTTAAAGGGCCAGTCCCTCATTAATGAAGACATGTGGTTCGTGTTACCGGCCGGCATCTCTATAATCTGGCTCTTGCTCTTCTCGTGCCGCAGTTACGTCCCAGGCTGTAGTGGTGTGCGCTGATGTCTCCTCCCAGCATTAGATCGGATTCAGAAGGCTGCAATACTTTGCCTATAAACCCCCCAAGATTCACATGAAAAATTGGAAAAACCCTCTCAAAAATATCACATTTTTGTATTGTAGATTTTATTTTTCTCATGTAAATATGTTTGGCGCAGAACTCTGTTACCTTAAGAGTATTTTTAACTCCTTAGTGACAACTTATTTTAGCCTTGAGAGCCAGTAAATCATTTCCCGTTTTGTGTTCCAGCGGTCATAACCTTTTTCCCGCCAGTGTAGCGGTACGCCATCTTGTGTCCGTCTTATATCCGGATTCGCTGCATTTTTCATGTGCGCAAATTAAAAAAAACAAAAAACAAAACATAGAATGCAGACAGAAAATACAGCAAGTTAAGGGGTGGAGCTGAATCAGCTGGGGGTGGAGCCATAAAGGGATACTTGCAGAACACTCTCTGATGAAACAAAATCTTTGCCTTGTCTTATAACAATCTAGTAGATTATATTATATTACGTTGTATCTAATTACATGACCTTCTTTTATACTGTATTATATTACATTGTAGCATATTGTTTTATGACCTGGGATCAGGGGTCGGCAGCTGTCCAGAGCTTCACTGCCGATCACTGGGACTGTGCCTGGCGCTATCCTGCGGGCGCTGTATGTAGTACAGTAGTGTGACTGGCTGCTGCTATTGCAGTGTCTAGTAAGGACACTAATATGGCTGCAGACCTACACAACTTGCAGCTCGGCAGAGGATGTGACATGGCTACAGTCCGCAGCATAGTCAGGTCGCACTAGCAGCGCCCGCTACCCCTGCCATTAACTGTACCAGCTGCTAACAGTAAAGTTTAGGGCAGCCTCCAGTTATGTTATATCCTATATTATGTTATAACATTGTATTAGGTTGTTATAATATTGGATACATTGTATCCTATTTCAGGATGTTTCAGTAGTATATTCTATCCTGATCTGAATGACCTGTTTATTAAAGAAGCCCCTTGTCCTCCCATGACTGATGCTCCCTGTATGCAAATTAGAGCTGCTGTCTCTTTATTAGAGCCCCGCCTCTTTATTATAGCTGCAGCCCTTTATTACACCCCCTGGCCCTCTCACGATTGGCGCTCCCCTGTAATTCTCCCCGTGACCCCGGAGTCCAGCATAAAATCATGTAACAAGTTTTCCGTGGATCAGTTTCAGGCCTCTTTCACACAGGCGTTGCGTTTTTATGCTTCCTGCATCTGTACCGAAAATCGCAGCAACGGAGAATAGCCGCGAGCAAGTCACTATTTTTTTGTCCATTCACACAGCTGTCTGCAGGGAAAATACGTCACAGTCCCGACATCCCTCGGTTGGCAGAACTACTGTAATCTTTTAAATGCCTCACACAGGCACCTGTCAGGTGTGTCTCACCGCTGCTTCATTTCTCCCCCTCCCTTTTCTGACAGCTCCCATAAACGCCCATAGGAGTCTATGGAGCCGCCAGCATGTTTCGGTCAAAAGATATGGCAAAACCTATATTTTTCAGCAGCTTCAAATTTCAGTCACTGAGTTCAGTCGCTTGGCTGAGGCTGGTCATCGGTGCTAGGCTAGCCGAGGTCCCAATGCCAACCACGGGGGGTTTTCTCATGTAACGGTGTGAGGAGTGTATCGAGAATGGCGCAATCAAGAAAAAACATCCAGTGAAAGGGGATCCTGCGGACGGAAACAACTCATCACTGAAAGGGGTCGGAGGAGGATGTCAGGAATCGTTCTGACCAACAGGCTGCACAGTCAGCTGAATACAACGCTGGAGCTCCAACTAACGTGTCCGAACGCACAACTCGCCGTTCCTCCGCACGGACAAGCTATAACAGCAGACGACCAGTTCCAGCGCCATTGTGTCTAAGAGAAACAGAAAGACTCCAGCGGGCAAAAGAGCACAAAACTTGTATCACTGAGCAGCGGAGAAACATCTCCTGGTCAGATTGAGCCAGATTTATGTTGCTGATGGGAGGTCAGAATTTGGCGCAAGCAGCATGAATTGCTGACCCCTTCCTGTCAGCCGGTCAGAACATGTCAGCACCGCCATCTAATCTGCAGCGACTACAAGAAGCTTCCTGTCCGCAGGGGCCGATATTCCTGCAGAACCGTTTCATCACCAAGTGGGATCTACAGCGCAATGAATTGCTGCGGTTCTGAAGGCCAAAGGAGTCCAATGGTACTAGATGGGGGTCTTATAAAGCGGCGGTCAGTGTATATGATGGTATACTATGTTACATCGGGCATTATTACATACACAGTATCGTGTCTCAGCCTCGTCTAGCGGTATAATATGAAGTACGTGGCGTTATATTATAGCACTACACACTGCAGTTGGAGACATTGATGACATATAACAGATCTTTCCGTTTTACGGATGTTGATATTGCGGTTTTGATCCGACCCGTCCCAACAAGAGCATTTGGAACAGATCCGGGGCATTTAGCCTCCACTCAGCTGATGTTGGAGAACGTCTGTTTGCAGCCCCAAACACCCTGCAGTGTCTCATACTCAAACACCATCTACTTCCGGCAACAAAGGCGACTCGTCTGTTAACCGCAAATAGACACCATTCAGGAAGCTGATTCACTTCCAAAAATCTGTGTTTGCACATGTTGTGCCTGCAGCCTCCATTGTCCTCTCCGCTCCGTGTTGGTTTTTTCTGCCATTCAGCTCCACAAATGAACAATTAAAATAAACAGAATATTTGAGGACAATTAGCTCAGGCGGAACCTTCTGCTCGGGGCTCAGCAGCGCCCCCTGTCTACCAGGCTGCGCCACAAACTATGTATAACAGCAGACCGGTGGTCTCCCACCTGTGGCTGCAAGACTACAACTCCCAGCGTGGAGAGTCGCACTGACCTCTAATGGGAAAGGAATGACATCCGCAGGCATCTGGAATGGGATTTTCTCCTCAGGGCGGTTGTCACCAGAATCTGCCTGCTTAAAGGGATGTTCCATCTGTATGATAATGAAGCTTAATCCTTGTAGAATTCAAAGTTCTGCAGCTCTCCGGTAACTTTGTATTTCAATTCCTCTAATTATTGTTTGCTTTCACTGAATGGGAACATTCTTATTTACATCCAGAGGCTGAAAGTCTGTCCTCATCTAGCTGAAGGTTTGTTACAGTGGCATCCCACCTGGACAATGCACTAAACACATCAGCAGCAGCTGCAGAAATCACTCTGCCAGTTTGCTACAATGTATCAGTTTGGAGTGCAGAATGTTTATATCACAGAGCATTGTGCAGACTGGATACATTTGTAGCAAATCCTCTGAGGAGAGCAGGACTTGCTATGTACAAGTTTTCTGCCTATCTTAAAGGGGTATTCCCATCTCGGCGCACCTGGCCGCAATGAGAGTACTGCTCAGTATGCTGCAGCCAGGGTGGCATGGGAGGGCAGAAACAGCTGAGAGGTCAGCATTCTTCTGTTTCAACTCTTAGCCTGGGTTCTCACACGCCGGATTCCCGACGGAAATCTCGCGGTTTGGCTGAAGCGAAAAACCGCGAGATTTCCGCCGGGAGAAGCGCTGCTTCAAAACCTGCGCAGTCAGCTGCGGGTTTTGAAGCGGCCTGGCCGCTCGCTCTTCCGCTGTGGCGGGCGCTCCCATAGAGGAGAGCACGGCCGCAGCGGAAGAAGAAAAAAAATGAACATGCTGCCGCAGCGCCGGCTTCTGTCAGCTTTGCTGCGGCAGATTTGCCATCCTGCGTGGACGAGATTTCTGAGAAATCTCGTCCACATGGCTGGCTACTCCCGGGATTAGCTGCCGCAGCGAAATTCCGGATGGCCCCGTGTGAACCCAGCCTTATTCATTTTATATCTGCATTGGAGGTTCTATTCGGAGCCTCCAGCGTAGACCCGCCAGAAGATCCCAGATAAACTTGTGCAGCATCCTGGAAGCTGGAAGAACCCCATTATGGTTTAACCACTTCAGGACCGGTGAAGGACTGTAAATGTCCTACCATCCAGCAGTGTGTGCGGAGGGGGTTCAGGAGGTGAGCTCCATACCCGGAAGTTATCGGTAACTGCTGCAATCAGACTCTGATTGTGGTAGCTAACTGTTTAGGTGCCACGGTCAAAGCTGAGCGCATGTCTGAACAGTCAGCAGGAGGGGTGGGACCCTTCCCACGCCACATTTGTACACCCTGCAGCATGATTGGAGGGCGGCGATGGGCTAGCATGGCAGCTCAGAGCCTCCTGAAGGCTTCCAGGGCTGCCACACATAGATGCCTATCAAGCCATTCCTGAGGCATTATCAAAAGTACTATATACTACAATACTGAAGTACTACAGTATGTAGTACAAACAATCAAATGTTCGCAAGTTCCCTGAGGGGACTAAATAGAGGTGGAAAAAAGATTTAGGGAACTTTTCTTTAACAGTTAAAAACAAACGAATTGGACAAACCCATCTGAATAAAAGGGGATCAAAAATATGTCTGCACCCCAAAATGGCAAATAAAACTACAGCTCACTCTGCAAAATATGAGCCCCCACAGTCCAATCAATGGAGAAATGACAATGTTACGGGTCTCAGAACACGGAAAAGAAAAGGAATGTTTATTTAAGAGAGAAATGGATTTACTTTTGAGAATTAGGAACACCTTAAACTGCATAAATTTGGTATCACGTTAATCGCACTGAGCCAGAGAACAAGGAGAGCCTAGAAGCAATGGGATGAAACTGAACAAGAAGTGGAACAGGTTGCCACGGGAGGTGGGGAGTTCTCCTTCAATGGAAGTCTTCAGAGGCGGACAGACATCTGTCTGGGATGATTTTGTAAATCCTGCGCTGAGCAGGGAGGGGGTTGGTCCTGATGACGCCAGAGGACCCGATGACCTCGAAGGACCCGATGACCCTGCAGGCCGCTTCCAACTCTACCAGTCTATGATAAGGGTGGACTTATGAAAAAAAAGTACAGTAGCTGTTTTTGTACTAACGGCCACCGAAAACAGCTGTAACGTGGACAGAGAAGGGCCCACCTTAAAACCCCTTTAAGGCTACCTTCACATGGATGAGCGCAATATTGTGCGTGTCAACGTGCCTTTTGCCTGCAAAAACGTCTCACATCAATTCTCTCACATTCCGCTCCTCCGGCACTTACTTCACGCGTGTCGGAGGGTCCTCCAGTATTTCTTATGTGCTTGGATGTCCCTTTATAAACAATGGGCAATGCGTTCCGAGGGATGTGAAAAAAAAGACATGCGACGATTTTATACCGCGCAGCATCGCTCATGTGTATGACTCTGTTGAAAAGATGGAGGACATATTCACGTGAGGTTTGTGCGTTTCGCAGTGCACAAGACTCGTGCGAGATTCACTCTCATGTCAATGTAGCTTAAGGACGCCTTCACACTGACAAAAAAATAGCGCAATTTTCGTGCTATGAAGGAGTAAGTAAAAACGCAAAATTATAAAACCAATGATTTTAATGGTTTCCTTCACATTTGCGATGTTTTCACTCATGAGATGTCGCGGCATGCCCTATCTTTCTGCATTTTGTTTTTTTTTTACTCCCATATTTCCCTATGCAAAAAAACCTTGCGATTTTTATGCGATGCGTTTTTAACATTAGAAAGTCCTATTAACTTTCATGCTAAAAACGCGGCAAATTCGCACAAAAAAACACGTGAGAAAATTGCAAGTGGCAGCGATATTTTTGCAAGAGAAAGCAGCGCTGACACTCATATATTGCGGTAAAAAATTTGCAATTTTGCTGACATTTTCTTGCGGCGATATCGCGATCGCCAGTGAAGGAGCCCTTAGAGTGAACTCATTGACTAACAGCAAGCAGAGATCATGATGAAATATAGAAGAGTCATTGCAACAGATACAGGTAGATACATCCGCAGATACAGGTAGATACATCCGCAGATACAGGTAGATACATCCGCAGATACAGGTAGATACATCCGCAGAAACAGGTAGATACATCCGCAGAAACAGGTAGATACATCCGCAGATACAGGTAGATACATCCGCAGAAACAGGTAGATACATCCGCAGAAACAGGTAGATACATCCGCAGAAACAGGTAGATACATCCGCAGAAACAGGTAGATACATCCGCAGAAACAGGTAGATACATCCGCCGATATAGATAGATACATCCGCCGATACAGGTAGATACATCCGCAGATAAGGTAGATACATCCGCAGATACAGGTAAATACATTCAGAGATACAGATAGATACATCTGCAGATACATCTTGCGCTCAATAGGGCTGGCAGCAGCGCTGACCCCATTGAGAACATAGTGAAGATCGCGATCCTCTGTCACAGCTGTGGCAAAGAAGAGCAATGTTCTCCTATTGAATTCAATGGAGCCGGCAATACAGCTGGCTCCATTAAAACAATGGGCTGCCGGCAAGCCCTGCAGTGAATTTCGGGGAAGGGCTTAAAATATAAGCCATTCCCTGAAAATCAATCCAAAAATGTATTTAAAAAAAATCTATACTGAGCTCTCTGCAGCTGCCGGGGCTCAGCCACATCCAGCCAGCTCTTCTCCTGCACTGCTCTGAGGAGTATTCAGCAGGCGGAGATTTAAAATCCCCGCCTGCTGAATGGGCTGCCTCTGATTGGCTAAGCACTGTTACCAATCAGAGGCAGCTCTCAGCTATTGAATGACAGCTAAGAGCTGCCTCTGATTGGTCCCTGCGCTCAGCCAATCAGAGGCAGCACTTACCCATTCATGAATTCAGCACTCACCCATTCATGAATTCACAATTGGGTAAGTGCTGCCTCTGATTGGCTGAGCGCAAGGACCAATCAGAGGCAGCTCTCAGCTGCCGTTCAATACCTTTTTTTCCGCCGTGACGCCCGCTTAGGTCACGTGAATGTTTAAACGCATCAGTTATGCGTTCAAAAATTTGTGCGTCAAAACGCCCGTGTGACTGAGCCTCTTAAATTATACAATATGTACCCAAAAAATGGTACCAATAAAAACTACAGCCCGCCACGCAAAAAGTAGAGATATGGCCATTTTGATAAAAAACAGAGTTATGGCTTTTTAAATGTGAAGATGAAAATCTTCAAAAATTGTTGCGTCCTTAGAACTAAAATAGGCCGAGTCACTAAGGGGTTAAAATTGAGAAATTGATGTAGAATGGTGATGGTTATTATGTCTCTTTATAAGAGACCAAATATGATGTAGATGAGTCACGTATAATGACGCCTTCATACATGAGTCACCCCTCAGAGGCGAGGTAGTCCCCCCTTAAGGATGCAGCCCTCTGAGCTCTCTGGGGAGAGAAGATCGAGGGTCGATAAAGCTCCATGATGACCTTATAGTCCTGCTGTGGAGGAGCCTCCTGTGCGCCGCTGACTAACAGAGCGCCGCAAACTCAGATCTCTCCATAATATCTGCAAATTCATGAACTATCATTATAGGCCACAGAAGAGCGGGACCAGAACCCAGAAAGTTCTGCAAAAAAGGCATGCAGCATAATTACCTAATTAGATAAATCAAGGGTCTTCTACATAGGGGGCGATATTATAGTAGTTATATTCTTGTACATAGGGGGCAGTATTATAGTAGTTATATTCTTGTACATAGGGGGCAGTATTATAGTAGTTATATTCTTGTACATAGGAGGCAGTATTATAGTAGTTATATTCCTGTACATAGAGCGCAGTATTATAGTAGTTATATTCTTGTACATAGTAGGCAGTATTATAGTAGTTATATTCTTGTACATAGGAGCAGTATTATAGTAGTTATATTCTTGTACATAGGGGTCAGTATTATAGTAGTTATATTCTTGTACATAGGAGCAGTATTATAGTAGTTACATTCTTGTACATAGGGACAGTATTATAGTAGTCATATTCTTGTACATAGGGGGCCAGTATTATAGTAGTTATATTCTTGTACATAGGGGGCAGTATTATAGTAGTTATATTCTTGTACATAGGGGGCAGTATTATAGTAGTTATATTCTTGTACATAGGGGGCAGTATTATAGTAGTTATATTCTTGTACATAGGGGGCAGTATTATAGTAGTTATATTCTTGTACATAGAAGCAGTATTATAGTAGTTATATTTTTGTACATAGGAGGCAGTATTATAGTAGTTATATTCTTGTACATAGGAGGCAGTATTATAGTAGTTATATTTTTGTACATAGGAGGCAGTATTATAGTAGTTATATTCTTGTACATAGGGGGTAGTATTATAGTAGTTATATTCTTGTACATAGGGGGCAGTATTATAGTAGTTATATTCTTGTACATAGGGGGCAGTATTATAGTAGTTATATTCTTGTACATAGGGGCAGTATTATAGTAGTTATATTCTTGTACATAGGGTGCAGTATTATAGTAGTTATATTCTTGTACATAGGAGCAGTATTATAGTAGTTATATTCTTGTACATAGGGGGCAGTATTATAGTAGTTATATTCTTGTACATAGGAGACAGTATTATAGTAGTTATATTCTTGTACATAGGAGGCAGTATTATAGTAGTTATATTCTTGTACATAGGGAGCAGTATTATAGTAGTTATATTCTTGTACATAGGGGGCAGTATTATAGTAGATATATTCTTGTACATAAGGAGCAGTATTATAGTAGGTATATTCTTGTACATAGGAGGCAGTATTATAGTAGTTATATACTTGTATATAGGGGGCAGTATTATAGTAGTTATATTCTTGTACATAGGGGGCAGTATTATAGTAGTTATATTCTTGTACATAGGACCAGTATTATAGTAGTCATGTTGTTTACAGTGACCATCCCTTTGTATATTTTAAAGTTTGGATATGTTTCTCATCAGGGGTCTTTTTCAGGTATCCTAAATTTCACTCACTAATTGTTCTCACTTGAAGAACTTGTTTGACTTTCTTGAAATTCTTGTTAGATGCTAACCTGGTGATTAATGCCATTCTTACGAAATGTCGCAGTGTTGGTAAGCTGGAGTGATGTTGGGTTACCTGATTTGACACCTTTTATGAATATTAAGGGTTTAACCCTCGCTCTGCTGTTTCACACCTCGATTAATGTGAATTTGTATTTGTGCTTCTTGAAATGTGTCACATTATTGATGAAGTCCTTGAGTCCAGTTTTCCCTCCCTCAGCGCTCTTACGTTGTTGATCCTCACTTTCAGTCTGAGACCCGCACCCCCCACTCCGCTCACCTCCAATTATATATTTGTGAAAATTTGTAGTTTTGAGAAATACGCCTCACTGGCCTTAACAGCAGCAGCGTATTTCACTTCCTTTGTATCTGAGATATGTTGGTGTTTGTCAACAGCTGAAGTTGAGCAGAATGTGGATTCTTTTGCTCCGCGCTCATCAGCGATGATGTAATGTCTCAATCAGTGATTCTAAATATTTTTAAGGGGTATGACTAAGGGCTTTAAGGCCAAGGTGACCGGGATACACCGAACTATGAGGAGTATATATATGGTGTAAGCAGTCTAGCGCCCCCTTATGTCACAGGCGATGGCCGATATTGTGCACTTGGTCAGCGTTGCTGCAGACTGATGAATCTCATTGACTGATTGAAGGATTGGATGTTTCTTCCAGGACAGGCTGACGGGTAACAAATTAGGATTAGCCGCAGGGTTAAATCCCCCGATGAAGAGAGCCAGGTGCGTCAGCTTTAAGATCTGCTGCCAAGTGAAATACTTTATGTAGAGGAACCCTCCAGCTATCACATCATGTTATACTGATTACCCCCCAGAAAGGACCACTGAGGATCCGAACGGAGATTTGTAGAGTGGAAGTGCAGAGCGCCAATAAATTTACTTTAGTTATTTCCCAGGATGCATCACTTCTCACTGTCAATGTGTAAAGATTAATCACATGGCTGTAAACTGAAGGCATAGATAGCACAGTGATACCTCTCTGAGGACAGATAATGTGGTAGATGTGACCCGCAGTCCTATGTAACCCCACAGATAATGTACAAGATGTAACTAGCAGTACTATGTAACCCCACAGATATCACAGTGATAACTCTGAGGACAGATAATGTGGTAGATGTGACCGGCAGTCCTATGTAACACCACAGATAATATAGTAGATGGGACCAGCGGCCCTATGTAACAGCACAGATCATGTAGTAGATGTGACCGGCAGTCCTATGTAACAGCACAGATTATGTAGTAGATGTGACCCGCAGTCCTATGTAACCCCACAGATATCACGGTGAGAACTCTGAGGACAGATAATGTGGTAGATGTGACCGGCAGTCCTATGTAACACCACAGATAATATAGTAGATGGGACCAGCGGCCCTATCTAACAGCACAGATCATGTAGTAGATGTGACCGGCAGTCCTATGTAACAGCACAGATTATGTAGTAGATGTGACCGGCAGTCCTATGTAACCCCACAGATATCACGGTGAGAACTCTGAGGACAGATAATGTGGTAGATGTGACCTGCAGTCCTATGTAACCCCACAGATAGCACAGTGAATCTTATTATTATAAAAGTAAAAAACATTACAGGGCGTAATAACAAAAATAGCAAAAAACGGAAAAATTTGCCAAAAGCATATATATATATATATGCTTTTGGCAAATTTTGGCAAATGTTTCTGTAAAATGTTGTAAATATGAATTAATTGTTGGATATTATTTCTTGCAAATATTTCTGCTCTGTTTTTTTTTTTTTGTAAATATGCATACATATATATATTTAAAAAAAAAACAGAGCAGAAATATTTGCAAGAAATAATATCCAACAATTAATTCATATTTACAACATTTTACAGAAACAGTAGAAGAGTGAAACCCGGTGCGGCCGCCTCCCCGATCACACAGATCCCATCTATACAACCAAATCTACATAACAAAACAAGAGAACCGGATTCCAACCTACTAAACAGAGAAAAAACACACATTAGTAGAACAAGATTTTTTTTTCTCTCCCCCCCCCCCCCCCCCCCCATCCTAAACTTCACAAGCATCACCCTCTACCCATCCCCTGGTCCACTGCCAGTACCTGCCAATCATGCTTGTAAACATATACGGTTTTTTTTTATATACACACCCACAAAAACTCAAAACATGATACCCCCCACGAAAAACCATATAATGCATAATAATTCACAGCCTAAATATACAGAACAGGAAAAATTGACAAATATAACCGTTCCCTCCAGCCTCCGACCCTCCAGCCCCGGTTCGGGTCCCGTAAGCCTTTAATTCAACTTTTAACTTAAAACAAAACAAAAAACTAGGGTGAAAGAATCCAGCCCCCCACCGGGAAACAGTACTCCAGGCTAGGGAACCCCAAAGCAAAAACCCCTCCAAAGGAAGGCTGCTCAAGGCTCACCCAACCTGTCAGACTCCAGAGAACGCACCTTCACCAGGTCACTAGAATATTCCTACTTACCTCGTCCCCGAGGAGGATTTTATGCTGCGTCGATACTAAACACCGTGCGCTCCACGTGTAATACCGAACCACTAGACTTACTAAATATACAGTGCAGCGGTCCCTGCCACCCAGATCTCTGAATGGGCCATAACACCACTCGGCGTAGGTAAGGTCAGCTAGTGAAGGCCGACTGATGGACCCTGCCCTCTTGTAGACCTCTATAGTAAAGGGACAATAAAGCAGTAAGTGGTCCATGCTCTCCAGAGTGTTGCCACAAGCCTCCCGGGGACAACCCCTGTCCTCGGTGTTCTTGTGCTTCAAGTTGTCCCCCACATACAGCTTACCATGGAAGCAGCGCCAGGTCAATCCCAATACTTTGAGGGGATTCTTACCAAATTTAAAAGAAACAAATCCACCCTCAAATCCCCACCTGGGCAGTCTCTGAGGGCCAATGGATTCTGAAAGGTTGCCAAAACCCTCCTGTCCAGCACACGCCGGCCAGTGTCCTAAGTTCCCCCACGGTCAGACCCCATTGGCGTAAAACCTTCAGAACTGCTGCAACGTAAGCCAGAAGATGTCCATGTGGTGTACAAAAGTCCTTCTCACGCCCTCCTGTCTCCCATTCCTGGAAGAATGGCTGAAACCATCCCTTACAGGAGGATACCCACGGAGGAGCCCTCTCTGCCCAGAGGTTTGCGATATTAGCTTTCAAAAAGGTATTCACGAGGAATACCACTGGGTTGACCATACCCAACCCGCCTAGTCTCCTCGTACGGTAAGTAACCTCCCTCTTGACTGGGTTCAACCTATTCCCCCATAACAGCTGGAAGAACAGGCTGTAGACCCATGACCAAAGAGGTTCTGGCAAAATGCAGACACTTCCCAGGTACATCAACAAAGGGAGCAGGTACGTCTTGATCAAGCAAACCCTTTCTCTCAGGGTCAAAGACCACCCTTTCCATTGATCCACCTTTTGAGTGGCATTCCTCAATCTGCCTTCCCAGTTTTTCTCGGGATAATTCCCTTGGTCGAAATCGATGCCTAAAATTTTTGCGGAATTTTGGGGTTCTGGGAGAGCATCCGGAAGATCAAAAGCAGGATCTCCCCCTCCCAGCCAGAGACTCTCACACTTTTCCCGATTGATCTTTGACCCGGAGACCTCCGAGTAGCGGACAACTTCCGACATCACCCACCCCGCCTCCTCCTGAGAGGAGACAAAGATAGTACCGTCATCAGCGTACACCACTGTCCTCAACGCCAGGTCCGGGACCCCCGGGTCCATCCTCACCCCCGCCAACGGTCCCCCGTCTACCCTTCTGAGGAAGGGATCGACAGCGAACGCGTAAAGCAAGGGGCTCAGAGGGCATCCCTGACGAACTCCAGACCCGACTACAAAAGGACGGCCAACCCAACCGTTCACGAGCGGGAAACTCTCAGCCCCTGAATACAATGTTTTTAACCATTTTACGAACCCCACCGGCAGACCTATCTCAAAAGGACAGACCAAAGGTACTCGTGGTTTACTCCATCAAAAGCTTTAGCCTTATCCAGGGAAAGTAAAAACCCCTTCCAGAGACCCACCTACCTGCTCCACAGCCTCCCGGACACTCAGCGCGGCGCTAAACGTGCTTCGACCGGGAACAGAGCAGTGCTGAGCCCCAGAAAGGAGTCGGGGTGCAAATGTCACCAACCTACTGAACAGCACTTTTGCCAGAATCTTTCTGTCCGTATTGAGGAGCGCTATGGGATGCCAATTCTCAATATGGAGCAGATCTTTACCCGTTGATCAGAACCCTTTACCCTTTGTTCCTCATTGACTCCAGCAGAACGCCCGAGGATAGACATCCATTAAAAACCTCGGTCAAGATGTGACTGGCAGTCCTATGTAACCCCACAGATAAGAGTGATACCTCTCTGAGGGTAAATAATGCAGTAGATGTGACAGGCAGTCCTATGTAACAAATCAGGGGAGTTATTACATGATGTAATAAATAGATGACAAGGCTAAAGGCTCAGGGGCCCGGGTGCAAAAGTTTATCTTGGGGCCCCCAATGTCTCTTAACCGCTTAACACAGAGGAATAACTTGAAGCTCCTGGGCCGATATGCAAAACCTGTAACGGGGCCCCCAACTATAATGGTTTATTCATAGTACTGGGCTCCCTATATGGAGAGGAGAGGCCTTATGGGCCCCCTAAGGGTCCTGGGCCCGGCTGCAACCGCATCCCCTGCATCCTCTATTGTTACGCTAGTGGGTGACATCACAGAGTACCATCTGACACACTCCACTCTGCTATATCTGCCGCCTCATCATCAGAGTTACAAATCTGCTTCCTCCCTGGGAATATTGTTGCAGTCTTTTTCCTGTGTGGCACACGGGGGGTTAATGGCCCCTAGGGGGTCCTCCTCTGTGCGGCTCCTGGTGAGTGTATAGGGGGGCTCTGGGAATCTTCTGTAAATACTCGGCTTATTATCAGGGGAGCAATTAGTGTGTAATCCGCTGCCGCTGGGAATCTTCCTAATGAGCCGCCTTCTTGGGGTTGGTGACATTTCTGCATCTTCCCTCTGCAGCAGATGCTGTGACCGCAGAGTACATGTAACACGCGTGTGCTCGTTCTGTGTGAGCCTCCATGGAGGGGCACCAGAGAGGCTGGGACAGAATCCCACTTGCCCGCCCGTCACCGGAGGCCCTGGCGGGTTTATTCTTGGATTCGATCTAGAATCAACGGCGTTCCCGTATCAAGAGATCTGCGGCACGAAGCGTCCCGCTCCTTCATGTGGGGATCCATGCGTTGTGAACCGCACCGAGTTATTTCATGCACAGATTTGAAATTTGTCTGCAAAAAAAATAGCCGCGACGTATAACATTTGGCGCAAAATTCATATTGGGAGACCTGAATATGGATCAATAAAACAGTGGCCAACGCAACGCAGATCCGTGGAAACTGCAAGTGCAGAGAACGGACTAAAGGCCCATGTAGACACGACGATTATCGCTCAGAATTCACTCAAAAGACGCCTTTTGTGCGATAATCGTTTGTGTCTAAACGCGCGTCCACCGGGCGCTGTTCGGTCATCGTTGATCTCTAGCAATTTAGAAATCAGTGATGACTCTTATCAGCGCCGCTCGCTGATTTTCTCAGTGGGCAGCGCTGATCGCATTCTTTCAGTTATCGGGCAGATCCACCGTGTCGCAGGGGCTTCGTGCGCGGTTCGTGTTTGTTCACGCGGCAGAATTTTCTGTAGCAAATTTCGCCTCTAAAAATCACATAAAACCTGTTTTTGCAGACGGATTGAGACCGTGTAAACCTCGCGTGCGCAATTCTGATGTAGAGATGCCCATTTCCGTGTTTTGCCCATTGAGGCTGTGCTACACGGTTGGGACAAATCTGCACAAAATCCGTACGGAAATTGACTTGCGGTGCGAAATCTAAATCCCCAGCATGTCAATTATAGCGCCGGATACGCGGCAGATTCCGTTTTTCTAACGAGGGGGTAAATTCTGCACCAAATGGGTTTGTTTTTGATGCAGAGTTTCCATGGCGGACATTGTGCAGCAAAGCCATCCCGATGGAACATAGCGGACGGGGCAAAAACAGCGGCAAAAAGGCGGGATTCGCTGTGTGAACCCTTGATGGGACGTGCGGATGGAGATGGCGTGTCGAGCAGTGCCGTACCGCATCGCTTTTGTTTTTTCCACACGCAGATTGTAAGTTCCTACTCCGCGGCGCGGATTCCACTTGGCGTCCATTGAACACTTTCTTGACACGGATTTGCCGTAGATTTGATCTGAGCGGAACGGGTGCGTTCCATCAAATCTGCGTCATCATCCTGTGATGGAACATGAGAGTTGTGGTGCCAGTCGGGGTCTCCGGTGCTCATGTTGGGTGGGTACTGTGCATGTGTGAAGCCGACCGACAAAACGCCGCGACCAACCCCTCCCCCGCAGGCGCGAACGTCACCTGAAGAGCGTGCGGATTATACAAGGTGCATTTATTTTTCCATAAAATTCTGGAAGGTTCCAATATAAATGGGGGGGGGGGGGGCTGCGTTGTGTGAGATGCCGAATGACGCACATAGTCACGGCGCCCGCGACCCTACCGCCGCCGCCGCTCATTATTTTACACTTGCTCCTGATGGCTTTGGTTTAACACTTACCTATGCAAGTATATTTTCGGGAGCTCGTGGCCAGGATTTTACCATATATCACAGGCTGCTCGGCGGAGAGCGGGACTTTCCCGCACCGCACTCCCAGCCTTTGATCTCTTCGCTTTGGAGGTAACATCAAAAGGACGGCTGGGAAAGACAGCCAGCTCTATGAAGTTCAACGCTCAACCTAATAGCTTGCCGGAGCCGCGGCTGCATTGCTGAACCTGCAGTAAACAGCCATTTAATTTCTAGCAAAATGCACTGTTGCTGAATTGCGCGCCCCTCCCCCCTCCCCTCTCACCCCCCCCCCCGCCCCCCCCCCCATCTTATTTTTGAGCCTCACATTAAATATTCCTTTAGATTTGTCCACATTCATTCATTAGTTTAATGACTCCGGCTTTACAAGTGGCGACTCGTCTCTATGTTTTCCAGGGTCATTAATTGCAATATTGATATAACATTGGGGGGGATGAAACGCGCGGCGCCGAGGCTGACGAGGGGCGACGCCACGAGCTCCGGGAGCCCATCTGCTCTTCCTAGAATAGTAGAATATTCTATGGTGACAGCCGCCCCGTTATCGGCCATTCATGACCGCCACGTCCTGTTATGACTGTGCGGGGGGGGGGGGGGGGGGTCCCTGGGGGGGGGGGGGGTCCCTGTATGCCCGCCCCCCATGTAAATCCTTTATTTGTCCAACTTGATGGAACTAAAGCTTAACCCCTTAGTGACGGCCAACACTAATGGGCTTTATACATCTTTTTGGCGACTACTGACAGCCTGGCTCCTGCTCTAACTGCTAGGAAGGCAGAAGCCTCAGAGCTTGACAGTTTAACCCCTTACATGCCACAATCAATAGTAACTGCGGCATGTAAGCGGATGGCCTGGGGCTCCTTCTATCACCCATCAGCAGTGTGCAAGGTACCAATGGGTTCCCATGGCAGCAGTAAGCTTGTCAAAGGCCTCCACGTCCGCCATGTAACTCCGCCTATTAGGCCCCGCCTCCTGCAGAGTCTGATAGGCCGCTGTCGTCGGCTAATTTTACACAGGCGAGTGCAATATCGGGCCGTGAGACTGGCATCGCTTCAGGGAAGGAGTATCGGCAAGGGTTGTCCATTGTTTGCACATGTGGTTCCCGGCCCCACTGAAGACAATGGGCAGTGCGTTCCAAGGAGACGGCCAAAGATCGGTCGTGCCACCATTTATTCCCTCATCGCAACTCCATTCAAAAGATTCTCTCTGATTTTCTCGGCCCTAGGGCTTATTCACACGGGCGTATATCAGCCCTGCTGATATACGCTGCCCCTCAGATGCATTGACTTACAACGCAACAGTGCACAGGGGCGTATTTCTACTGCGTAAAAGCGCCCGACCGGGCACCTTCATGCCGGCAGCTGCATATATTGCTATGGGAGCCTATGCTAGCTGCCAGAGAAGGGAGGTGGGAGGGAGTTTAGCAGCGTTACTGCTAAACTCCCTCCTCCTTCTCTTCACCTCTCCGCCCCTTGCCGCTGTTTTCAGTGGGAGGGGGTGGAGCTAAGCTCTGCCCCTCCCATTACAGGCTGCGGACAATGGGAGAGGCCAAAAGCTTATCTCCGCCTCCGCCCTCTCCAATTGCAAACAGCCGGAGGGTAGGAGAGAGGAGGTGAGCCCACGAGGGAAGGGGGAATGTCTCTGCAGGCCCCTCGGCATTGCAGGCTTGGCATACATGCGCTGGGCCCTTTGCCGTTCACGCGTTTTCACAGCTGCGGTGGGCACACGTACAACGCCTACGGCCGTGTAAGTGGGCCCTTAGTAGGGTGCACTATACTATTCCAGCGATCTAATGATCGCATCTTCAAATTCCATTCAGGGATTAAAAAACAAAAAGTTCAATAAAGTTTCGTTAAAAATAAAAATCCAGTAAAAAAAATTTTTTTTTTCTACGAAAACCCGTTTTAAATGGATAAAGTGCCAAAAATATTTGTAAAAAGCAGCAGATAATCAGTATTACTGCATTCACAACCACCCAGATAGAGACAGGATTTAGTTATTTATCGCACGCGGTAAACGCCAGAAAAACAGTTTCAAAAAGTAACTCCAGAATTGTTTTTTTTCTTTCGTTCGCCTCCCAAAACACGCGGTAAAAAATAATCCAGCAGTCCCATGTAGCTCAAACTGGTACCAATAGAAACTACAACCCTTCCCGCAAACAACAAGCCCCACGGAGCGCCGCTGGCAGGAAAGTAGCAATGTTCTGCGTCTTCGGCCTCATGTCCACTCGCAGGCAGGGATTCCGCTGAGGACCTGGGGAGGAAAAGGTCGTTATACTCACCCGTCAGGGCGCTGCGGGTCTCCCCTCTGTCGCAGCCGCATCTTCTTTCTTTCTGTCTGGCAGTGTGCCGCGTGCATGCATCGTGCCACTTTGCCACTTTTTTTTTTAAACTCCTTCTCTTCTGCGTATCCGCGGCACAGCACAAAAACAGCTGCGGCTGTGCCGCGGGTACGGACGGCTTCCATTGGCTTTATACATCCCTATGGGCAGCAAGACGCACGGGGGCCACACGAGGGTTTTATAAATCGGCACAAGGACATTGGGCCTTAGAAGGTGGCGATGCAGACTCCATTGTTTTTCTTTAAAACTGTGTTTTTGTTGGGCAAAAGTAGTAAAAAAAATAAAAAACTCTATAAACTTGATGTTGCAGCAATCGTGCCGATCAGAGAGTTATCAGGTTATTACTGTGAACGCTGCAAAAACAAAGGCTTCCAACGTGCAGAACTAGTCCTGCTCTTAGCTGACGGTTTGCTGCATTTCTCTAACTGCCAAACTGCCTGGACTCCAGACTGATACATTGTAGCAAATCACTAGGTTTGTGCAGTTGCTGCTGGAGTGTTTGGCTCACTGATCATCTACACTGATACAATTGGATCCACTCAGCAGAGGAGGAGGACTGGCTGTCTGGACTTGGAGCCTCTGAAGTTAACAAGAGTGTTCTTATTCACTGACAGCAAACATATCTCTAGAGGAGGGAATGTATTAAGAACGGCTCCAAATGTGCTAAGATGTGAAGACTTCTTCATGTCAGGCAAAAAAAGAAATCTATGTCATCTGTGAGCTGCCGTGGATTTCTGGCTTAAATGACAGTAAATCTGTTGGGCCGGGGTGGCCGTGCTCCCCCTCGCTGACGGGCCGTTTACACGGGGCGATTAGCGGTCGAAATTTGTTCAAACAAAGGAATTTGAGCAATAATCATGCAGCATAAATGCACAAAAATCGGTAAATGAATGGCTGTGATTGGTTCATCAAGCACCGGCTCTGATTGGCTGAGCTGCGATGCTCGAGAGCCAATCAGAGGCAGTGCTTCCTGGAGGCGGGGATTTTCATATGGGGCCTGAGAGACGACATGGCGGAGCTGACAGCGCTTCTTAGATGATGTCTTTGGTTTTTTACTGCAGCCAGGGCTTATTTTAGGGTAGGATTTCCTACTGTAAAGGTTGCATCGCATCACATGAAAACTGCGTTTTTGGGCAATGCAATACATAAGAAGAGTTCATAGGGTAATATGGGCTACAAAACATCGCAAATCGCGGTGATATTTAGCAACCCGTGATTTTTGTTCTCGCATTGTCACAGACTACAAAACTTCACTAATGTGAAGGAACCCATAGGAAAGCATGAACTTCACATACATAAGATTGGTAGCGCTGTCGCATCGCGAGACAATTGTGACGGCGGCCTTACTGGCATCAGTTAGTCAGACCCCCTCTGAGAAGATAACTCCTTCCCTGCCACACGTGGGGACGGCTGTTTTTCTGTATCTGGTGATTAGTGTAGAGATGAGGAGATCTCAGCTCTGCAGCCTGCAGAATAGTGAGTGCAGCTCTGGAGTCGTATATTTCCAAGTGGCGCCATTGCTCTTGTAGATAACTGCAGCTGTGTTCTGTGATGCTGGCTGGAAGAAGTTCTCGCGGCGTCTGCAGCCCCCGTGCGCAGTTATTATGAATCACGCTCACATAAGTGTTACCATCAGGGGGATCAATATTTACGCCATGAAGTAATTTGTAGTTCTGTGTTCTCTTGATTTGGTTTCGGCCCCTCAGATCCTGGACGCAGTAAATATTTGTCGATTGCTCCTGAATCATCTAATCACGTAGAGGAACATCAAATGTGTTAACCAGTGGCCAGCAAAACATACCTGCCTGCTGCGAGTCGGCCCGGCAGCATCCCAACAGGCACGGCGCTCACCCAGCCGGCATCTCCGGTCCAGTGGAGGCAGCCACTACTGAGTCTGTGACTACTGACCCCTCGGCTCCAGAGCCTCTGCATGCCATCCAGGGGGTGGTCAGCAGCCACAAACTCAGCAGCAGCTGAGGAGCGGGCGCAGGGTGGAGCTGCAGGCTGGGTTAGTAAACTGCCTGTTGGGATGCTGTCGGGCAAAAGGACACATTAATACTGGGGCCACCATGTGGGAGAGAAGTCCTAATGGGGCCACTATGGGGGATCACTATTACTACTTGGGCCACTAACGGAGGGAGTATTATTACTGGGACACAATGGGGGTCTCCATTACTGCTGGGGCCACTAATAGTATCATTATCGGGGCCATTAAGGGGGTTACTATTACTACCGTGGCAACCAATGGGGTCACCATTACCAGGGTCACTAAGTATTGTATTGGGTCCACTAAGGGGGCCACTTTTACTTTTGGGGCCAATAAATTGGTCAGTATTACTACTGGAGCCACAAACTGGGTCATTTACTGGGGCCATTAAGGCAGTCATTAGTACTATTGGGGCCACTATTACTATGGGGGTAACCTTTACTGCTGGGAACACTAACGGTGTCACTGTAGCTATTGGGGGCAGTATTACTCAATGGTTCATATATGTGTTGTGTATTGGCTCTTTTTGCTTGAGGGGTCTTAGATTCGTGTGGGGGAACCATTTTTCATGCCTCTTAAGGCAGCATAAGGGCTTGGGACACCCCTGGTTACTGGGAACGTACGTATTTTGCCTTAGCCCCCCACCCCTCTCCCACGATTTCCTCTCCGGTGTGTGAGTGCGTGGGGCTCATCTCGCTGTCCATTCGCCTCATCACTGTGTTTTCTGACCTTGTTTAACTCTTCCCTTACCTAGTGGGGGTAAAGATGGAGTTAGGGAGGTTTGAGGAGCCGGCATTTCTCCTGATATATCTAGTTTAGTAAATCGTTCCCCTGTTACTCCTCTTGGAAATCTAAGAATAAAAATGACTATATGGTGTTAGCTTTTCTCTTGTCACAAAGGGGTTTCACTACACTGATAGGACAATGTCGGACTGTAGAGTCGCGCCTCCAAGTGGCAATGCCCAGATGTGCTTCTATTTAGAAATTTCTAGGAGAAACAGCAGAGGAACAGCAGAATGCAGAATTGTGGCCTCATGAGGAATACAATTATTTGCAAAAACAGATATATCGGGAGAGATAAAAGGTCCTCGTTAGGTACTTGGAGAGTAAAACATATCTGTGGTAATTATTATGCCCATCCCCTTTATTTAGGCTCCTCCCCCTCACTCTATACGCAGCAGCTAATTGATAAACCTCTTGTTCTTGTCCAATCTGAGCAAGCAGTGCTGTAGTGTAAAGCAAAGGGAGGTGCTGGGTTGCAGTATGTGATAAGACAGAGGCTGGGTTTGCAATCATTTCTCCGTCTGATCCTGCAGTCAGGTATCTCCACCCTTTCATTTAGTGGATGCAGCACGTGACTGTGGGATCAGACTACGCAGGGTTTGTTTGTAGTCTGTAACCATAGTGACACAAAGTCTGCATAGTATTTATGTATGTAAACCACCTCAAGACCGTGGAAGGACTATAAACGTCCTGCGGTGCTGATATGTGTATGGAGCGGCTCTGGAGGCGAGTCTGCGTCTGTCACACCTAATATCAACCATTTCTGCCGGTAACTGCTGTGATCAGGGTCAGCTCTGTTTGTGGCAGTTAACTAAGTTTAGGTACTAAAGTTTAGGTAACGCAGTCAAAGCTGACCACTCACCTAAAAAGTCAGTGGGGGGGGGGGGGGGGTTGGAGCCATTCTTACACCCCATCGGCATCCCTGCAGCGCAATTGTTGGGTGCTGATGAGCTAGCATGGCAGCCCAGAGCCTACTGAAGGCTCCTGACCAAGGCAACATCAGAAATCGCTATACACTGAAGTACTACAGTATATAGTACAAGCGACCAAATGATCACAGGTTCCAGCCCCCTGTGGGGAGGAAATGAAAGTGTAAAAAAGATTTAACACATTTTTTTAAGAGTTAAAAAGAATTTTTAAAAAATTGAAAGTTAAAATAAAACCCTCTTCCAATGTTTCTTATAAGAAAACTAAACAATTACGACTCCCCGCATATCTGGCATCACCGTGTATGTAGAGGTTCAAACTATTAAAATATCACAAGAGAAGGCTGTAAAAAAAGAAAGTAAAAAACATATTTCTGTTTTTTTTTTTCCTTTTTGGAATTTTGGCTCCCAAAGAAATGTAAACAAAAAGTAATTAAAGAGAAGTCTGCGCCCCAAAATAGTTATAATAAAGACTACAGCTCGCCCCGCACGCAGCGCACTCAATGAGAAATCAAAAAGTTACGGGTCTCGGAATGCGGTAACGAAAGCGATTTTATTTATTTATTTTTTAAAATAGGGGAGAAAAACTAAATAAATGTGGTCTCACCGTGGTCGTGCTGAGCCATAGAGCAAAGTGCCTGTCATTAGATCATACACTGTGAACGCTGAAAAAACGGGGCCCACCACAAATGGCGCAGTTCCTTTTTTCATTTCTGCCCACTTAAAATTTTTTAAAACTTTTCCCATACATTATACGGTATATTAAAACAACTCATCCCACAAATACGGGCCTTCATACGGCCATGGCAAAGGGATGAAAAAGCGAAAATAAGAAAGTGATTATTCTCTGTTCCTGAAAGGGTTAAACAGCAGCAGATTTGTAGTTATTGTTTTCGTTTGGATTATTTACAGAGCCGCCTCTTTGTTTTATTTACTTTCGTTACACTGTAGTCATTAAAAAGTAAATAAGCAGAAGTATCCACGCCCTTTATGCTAATATTAGCGGCTGCTGCTGGGGGGCGCACCGCCGCCTCCCCTCTTGTCTTGGCACTGTTATTATGTGGTTGCCCGGCAGCAGCTGCAGCGGGAAGCACATGTGCCCCGTTCACTTCCCAGTAATGTGCGGAATTCCTGTGACCCAGGAAGAATTCCACGTTCCGGCAGTGCCAAGTGCGATGCCAGTGGAAATCTTAATGGCCGTGTCTTAATCCGCCTCGTCCTCCAAAGTCTGCTACGGTTTAAAGTCATAACTGATAAACATTTCACACCCCAGAAGCCCCCCCCCACCCCCTCCAAGTCAGACCTTACTTCACCCAGAACTATTCAATTAGCTAAAGCGCTACAAGCAAAGGGGGCGCATATATATATGCAATAGCTTCATCACCCTTCTGAGCGCAGACGCAGTGTGAACCCGGCCCAATCCCTGAACATCTACCAAAAATAGACTGGCCGCCCAAAAAGTTGAATTTGATTCCTGATGTATCATCAAAAATGGCGTTACACGCTAATGTTGCCTTGACATGCTTTGATAATGTATATGAACTCGCTTTGATTGTCGCTGGTGAGCATCTCATCGTGTGAACGCTTGCAGACAACCCAGGATCCTCCCTCATCAGCCTTAGAAGAGAAGGAAGGACTTGGGGGAGCCAGCGACATTACGTTCGTTCGTCACAAGGCCTATGAGCAGCTCAGGCGCATTCAAGTAGACGGGACTGAGCTGCTATACCAGGCACAGCCACTAGCAGTAATAGGCAGCACTGTGCCGGTCCATTAACATCTATGACAGATGTCTCCTGCTGTATCATCAAGAATGGCGTTACACGCTAAAGATGCTTTAGACTCTTCAGTAATGCTTACAGACTGCGTCCCCTTGACCATCGCTGGCGATCTCCACAATGTGTACTTACCTGTGGGCAGCCGATTGCAGATCTTCGGGTATGAAATACATTATGTGAGGTATTCCGTATGTTCGCTTTATGATGCCGTCCTCATGTGACCCCCAAGGTCTCACGCACACAAGCGTATTTGCCCCACGTATTACGCACATATTCTCTTACTGTGCTAAGACCCCATTGACTTGCATTGGGGTATTCAGACGTGTTCTCCACACGCGAACGCTGCGTGCCCTATTCTGGTCCGTATTACGGAATACAAAGTGAATACTCGTGAGTCATGTGTACTCACTGCATATACTGAATCCATGGGGCCTTCGTGCGATTCTTTTTTTGTGTGCGCGTAAATCCGCAGTGACTCGAAACCCCATTGACTCGCATTGTTGTATTCAAAGAGGTGTTTTTCACGTTCATGAAAAAAATCGCAGAATACCCTATTTTAGTGCGTATTGCGGACCAAAATACCCAATTGAAATCAATGGGATCGCACAAATGTAAATCAATGAGATCTTTTTGCTTTTTTCTTTTTTGCGCATGTAAATTCGCAGCGATGACTGTATTTATGAGCAAAAACAACACACGAGGGAGAAAATATACAGTTATATACATAGCTCAGTTGCGTAAATTAGCGCTGCATGCATAAAAAGTATGCGCTCATATGAGTGAGCCATAAGGGCGACCTCACATGAGTATAAGCGCAAAAACGCCCACTTCTGTGCTACGAATTTGCGCAGTGAAGCAGTGTTCTTGGTGTGCAAATACTAAATGGCTATTAAGCCAAACGAGGTGCCAGTGATCGCGGGAATACACAGTGTTCTGCGCATACCCACACCTACATATGTGCTCGCGCCCCATGCACAAATTAGCACCAAAATAGAGCATGTTGCGGTTTTTTTTGCGCACGGGAAAAAAAGAGTGAGAATGAATCCATTGAAAAGAAGAGGGTTCTATTCTCTGCGCACTGCGTGTGTAAAGACGCCCGTGTGAAGCTGCCCTAACACGTACCGTATGGCGAGCACCCCTGGGTTGTGTTGTACGTGATCCCAGACTATTCAGTCAGAATGATACATTGTTGCACTGGACATGGATACAATGTATCACTGCAGGCAGAGCTGTTGGAATGTATCCATCGTTCGAGTCGCCGTACGTCAGCCATCGTTTATTCGTATGGTGTTTGTGGCGAGGAGCCCTGGGCCAGTGAGGGATGGACCGAATTCAGTGACTCCCCCGGTATCTGCGATGTGACTTCTCTTAAACATCTGGTTCCAGTATCCGTAGACGCCGGGTGTGAGAGCGAAGCTGCAAATGTCCTTCCTGCACAATTACAAGTGAAATGAGATCCTCCACAAAGGTGTTTTGTGGCCTCGCCCTGCAGATCGGCATTCTTCCGCACAATACATCGGAATGCACGCTTGTAGCCGCCCGCTGTAATTACGTGTTTTTTACAGAATATTCTCAGATTTAAAGGGGAAGTTATTAAATACACATTTATTGGAGTTCATGTTGGTAATCCAACTTGTGGAAATGTGATAGCCTGTAGAGCGCTGCTCATGGATCATACAGTCATGTTACAGCGCCCCTAGTGGGTAAGGAAAAAAGCATAGGTCGCAGCCCAAGAGTATATAGTGGGAGGAGCAGGGTCCCAGCCGTACAGAGTATTTCAGGAGAGGAGGAGTGTGCTGATCTTGCTGGAGTCACAGACGGCGGCTCGTCCACATGGACATAAATACGCTCCATAATACGGAGTTTAGAGAACACTTTGATTTCAATGAGTCTATTCACATCCATGTATTTTTCACGTTTTGCGGTCGCATGAAAAAATACGCAGCATGATCTATTGTGGTCTGTGTTACACACTGCAATACGCCATAGACGTGAATGGTCTAGCACAAATAGGCCGTCTGCACACGGGCGGATTTGCATTACGGAGCCTGTAGAGGGCGTCTGCCTCCGGATTCTGCAGCAAATACAGCCTGTAGCATGCTATGGCAAATCGCGATTTCATCTCCACGAACGGAAATTGATTGCGATTTTCTGCTTGCGGTGAAGAAATCGCAGCATGCTGCAATTCTGTGCAGACTTCGCACGGATGGCTTCCATTGAAGTCAGTGAAAGCTGTCTGATCCGCGGCCCCTCCAGCAATGACATTGCGGAAAGGTCGCGGATTCCCCGTCATCGCTCGGCAATGATGCAGGAAAAGCAGGGATTTAAACAAAAAAAATCTGTACTGCGCATGACCGACGGCTCGCTGTGCGGACCATCCACAGTACAGCAAAAAGACCTCAGCGCGGACGCCGGCCAGGCACAGGGTCGGATTTTGTTGCAGGTTTCCGGACGCGGAATCCGACCCGCCCGTGTGCAGATGGCCATAGGCAGTGAATATGCATGAAACCTGCGTATTTGCGCATCACAACAGTGGGCCCCTTGAATATGCTGCATATTTATAGGCCTGAATCCGCTTCTGCCCGTGAGAATTACGTAATAGAAGGAACAGAGTCCCAGCAGCACAGAGGATGTCAGGAGTATTCCTGGGATGCTCCCACCCCTGCCACGTGTCTTCCCCTTGGGGTGAAGGGTTCTGTCCAGCCGGCAGATTTGTCATGTCTCTGCAGTGTAACAGCCGAGCGTTGCTTTGTATGAGCCTGCGTTCCACAGCTGAGGTTGTGCAGCAGAGGCTGAGCGGCGGGGAGGACTGACATTTGAAAGTATTTGCCTGTATTGAACACCGTGGGCTCCTCTGTGGCATCTGGATTCATTTAGCTCTCTCGGCAGTAGGGCTGAGTCTCATATCCGCCAACCCGTAATGTTATATAGGCAATGATCCTGTTCTGTCTTAATGTAATTGAAAATTATGCATGTTGTAGACTCCGAGCGCTGAAATGTAGACTCGTAAAAATGTGCGGTTCAGGTAGCCCGTGGAGATTGGATTTGGCAGACAATGAAGCTTTTATGTAGAGTAAGAATTACAAACTAGCGCCTGTATATTATGTTGTGGCAGGGTCACTTGTGGACCTGCAGCCTCCTGAGCCCTCCACCTCTGCAGCGACCCGCACCGCTGGGCGGGAGATTAGAATCAGCACCGCTGCAGGACTCCTCTCAAGGACTAATCCGCAGCTTCAGAGCCGCCTCATTCTCATCCGCTGATAAATCTCCTTGATGTGCCGGATAACATGCAGATGAGGCACATCCCAACCCCATGGTGCAGGTCTGCGCCGAGGAGCTCACTGACAGCGGCCAACTGTAGAGACCACTTGTTATGTACAGGGATGGTGATCTGTAGGATACATGCGGGGACAGTGATCTGTAGGATACATGCGGGGACAGTGATCTGAAGGATACATGGGGGGACAGTGATCTGTAGGATACATGGGGGGACAGTGATCTGTAGGATACATGCGGGGACCGTGATCTGTAGGATACATGCGGGGACAGTGATCTGTGGGATACATGCGGGGACCGTGATCTGTAGGATACATGGGGGGACAGTGATCTGTAGGATACATGCGGGGACAGTGATCTGTGGGATACATGCGGGGACCGTGATCTGTAGGATACATGGGGGGACAGTGATCTGTAGGATACATGCGGGGACAGTGATCTGTGGGATACATGCGGGGACCGTGATCTGTAGGATACATGCGGGGACAGTGATCTGTAGGATACATGCGGGGACAGTGATCTGTAGGATACATGCGGAGACCATGATCTGTAGGATACATGCGAGGACAGTGATCTGTCTGTAGGATACATGCGGAGACCGTGATCTGTAGGATACATGCGGGGACAGTGATCTGTAGGATACATGCGGAGACCATGATCTGTAGGATACATGCGAGGACAGTGATCTGTCTGTAGGATACATGCGAGGACAGTGATCTTTCTGTAGGATACATGCGGAGACCGTGATCTGTAGGATACATGCGGGGACCGTGATCTGTAGGATACATGCGGAGACAGTGATCTGTAACATACATACGGGGACAGTAATCTGTAGGATACATGCAGGGACAGTGATCTGTAGGATACATGGGGGGACAGTGATCTGTCTGTAGGATACATGGGGGGACAGTGATCTGTAGGATACATGCTGGGACAGTGATCTGTCTGTAGGATACATGGGGGGGCAGTGATCTGTCTGTAGGATACATGGGGGGACAGTGATCTGTCTGTAGGATACATGGGGGGACAGTGATCTGTAGGATACATGCGAGGACAGTGATCAGTAAGATACATGGGGGGACAGTGATCTGTAGGATACATGCGGGGACAGTGATCTGTAGGATACATGCGGGGACCATGATCTGTCTGTAGGATACATGCGGGGACAGTGATCTGTCTGTAGGTTACGTGCGGGGACAGTGATCTGTAGGATACATGCGAGGACAGTGATCTGTAGGATACGTGCGGGGACAGTGATCTGTAGGATACGTGCGGGGACAGTGATCTGTAGGATACATGCGAGGACAGTGATCTGTAGGATACATGCGAGGACAGTGATCTGTAGGATACATGCGAGGACAGTGATCTGTAGGATACATGCGAGGACAGTGATCTGTAGGATATGTGCGGGGACAGTGATCTGTAGGATACATGGGGGGACAGTGATCTGTAGGATACATGCAGGGACAGTGATCTGTCTGTAGGATACATGCGGGGGCCGTGATCTGTAGGATACATGCGAGGACAGTGATCTGTAGGATACATGCGAGGACAGTGATCTGTAGGATACATGCGGGGACAGTGATCTGTAGGATACATGCGGGGACAGTGATCTGTAGGATACATGGGGGAACAGTGATCTGTAGGATACATGCGGGGATACATGCAGGGACAGTGATCTGTCTGTAGGATACACGCGGGGACAGTGATCTGTCTGTAGGATACATGCGGGGACAGTGATCTGTACGATACATGGGGGGACAGTGATCTGTAGGATACATGCGGGGACAGTGATCTGTAGGATACATGCAGGGACAGTGATCTGTCTGTAGGATACATGCGGGGACAGTGATCTGTCTGTTGGATACATGCGGGGACAGTGATCTGTCTGTAGGATACATGCGGGGACCATAATCTGTAGGATACATGGGGGGACAGTGATCTGTCTGTAGGATACATGCGGGGACCATGATCTGTAGGATACATGCAGGGACAGTGATCTGTCTGTAGGATACATGCGGGGACAGTGATCTGTCTGTAGGATACATGCGGGGACAGTGATCTGTAGGATACATGGGGGGACAGTCATCTGTAGGATACATGCGGGGACAGTGATCTGTCTGTAGGATACATGCGGGGACCATAATCTGTAGGATACATGGGGGGACAGTGATCTGTCTGTAGGATACATGCAGGGACAGTGATCTGTAGGATACATGGGGGGACAGTGATCTGTAGGATACATGCGGTTACAGTGATCTGTCTGTAGGATACATGCGGCGACTGTGATCTGTAGGATACATGCGGGGACAGTGATCTATAGGATACATGCGGGGACAGTGATCTGTAGGATACATGGGGGGACAGTGATCTGTAGGATACATGCGGGGACAGTGATCTGTAGGATACATGCGGGGACAGTGATCTGTAGGATACATGTGGGGACAGTGATCTGTAGGATACATGCGGGGACAGTGATCTGTAGGATACATGGGGGGACCGTGATCTGTAGGATACATGCGGGGACCGTGATCTGTAGGATACATGCGGTTACAGTGATCTGTAGGATACATGTGGTTACAGTGATCTGTAGGATACATGGGGGGACAGTGATCTGTAGGATACATGCGGGGACAGTGATCTGTAGGATACATGCGGTTACAGTGATCTGTAGGATACATGTGGTTACAGTGATCTGTAGGATACATGCGGGGACAGTGATCTGTAGGATACATGCGGGGACAGTGATCTGTAGGATACATGGGGGGACAGTGATCTGTAGGATACATGGGGGGACAGTGATCTGTAGGATACATGGGGGAAAGTGATCTGTAGGATACATGCGGGGACAGTGATCTGTAGGATACATGGGGGGACAGTGATCTGTAGGATACATGGGGGGACAGTGATCTGTAGGATACATGCGGGGACAGTGATCTGTAGGATACATGCGGGGACAGTGATCTGTAGGATACATGCGGGGACAGTGATCTGTAGGATACATGCGGGGACAGTGATCTGTAGGATACATGCGGGGACAGTGATCTATAGGATACATGCGGGGACAGTGATCTGTAGGATACATGGGGGGACAGTGATCTGTAGGATGCATGCGGGGACAGTGATCTGTAGGATACATGCGGGGACAGTGATCTGTAGGATACATGGGGGGACAGTGATCTGTAGGATACATGGGGGGACCGTGATCTGTAGGATACATGGGGGGACAGTGATCTGTAGGATACATGGGGGGACTGTGATCTGTAGGATACATGCAGGGATGTGTCCTATATGTATAGGTGACAGGTTGCGTACAAGGGCAGTGTTCTGTACACAGTGATATATGTGCGGACATGTCATATATATGGTGATATGATATATACGATGATCCTTTATTAAGGGATACTTCCATCTGCTTTGTCTATGGTATCCTCAGCACCTTGAATTTTATTACTGTGGTGAATGGTGTATATAGCATGTGTGCAGGGCGATGGTGAGTGATGTATATAGCGTGTGTGCAGTGCGATGGTGAGTGATGTATATAGCGTGTGTGCAGGGTGGTGGTGAGTGATGTATATAGCGTGTGTGCAGGGTGATGGTGAGTGATGTGTAGTGTGTATATGCAGAGTGATGATGAATGATATACAGAATGTGTGCAGGGTGATGGTTAATAATGTATATAGTGTGTGTGCAGGATGATGGTGAGTGATGGACAGCGAGTGTGGGGTGATGGTGACTATGGCATCCGCGGCCTCCTCTCTGGTGATTATACTGTCTTCTCTCCTCCCGTTGTGTATTATACTGATGGCTCCTTTCTTCTTCCAGTACTTGCAGATGAAGTGGCCGCTGCTGGACGTGCAGAGTAGACAAGCGATGAAGGACGCCCGCTCCCCGTCTCCAGGTCACATTGTAAGTCACCCTCAGACTTCTCTCTATGTGTTGGGTTCGCAGGTCGTTGCCGGACGGCTCCTGTACAGCGTAGATTTACGTGCTCTGTTCGCAAACTGGGGCCGCTGAGCCGCCTTCACACCGGCAGGATGCGCCGCCGAATCTCCGCTTGCGTTAACTACAAGACAAATGAATGCGATTTAAGAAATCCCCGTCACATAGTTGAATTTTTCTGCCATAGAAACATGAGAAATTTGAAAAACGCTGCAGATTACGAATCCGCAGCGCCTGTTTATACTGCGTAAACCGTGAGCAAAGAGATGAATGGAGAACATGAAATCCACATAAGGATCTGCAAATACACGCTTGTTTCAGATTTTGAAATGTTTCTGCAAATGCAGTGAATCTGCTGGGAAATCTGCGGTTATTGATGTTTGCAAAGGAAAGCGGTCTTCAGGCCGTCCGCTGAACGGACGAAAAGGGAAAGATCGGCGGGGGTCCGGCCGCTGGAGTCACTGATCCTGAGAATGGGGGTTCCGCATCGCCCTCCTATTGCACAATTCACGATACATTGTATCATTTCTGCAGTGTGGTGGGGAATGGATGTGCCGGCCGCACGTGCGCAGCTCCAGCTCCAGTCCTCTCATTGGCGCAGGCGGCTGTGCTCGGCTATTTCTTTGTGCCCGCTGAAATAAATGGAGTGATACTACTGCTTCAGGGGCGCAGAGAGAGATAATCGAGCACAGCCGCCTGCGCCAATGGCAGGAATGGAGCTGGAGCTGCGCACGTGCGGCCGGCGGCTCCATTCCCCACCACATTGCAGAAATAATACAATATATCTTGGGATGTGAAATAAGGGCGCCGCTGATCCCTCATTCTTGGGATTGGCAGTTGAATCCCCCCAACGATTTACCAGTGGGTGGGCGAAAATTGAAAAA
Source organism: Eleutherodactylus coqui (assembly GCA_035609135.1). Lineage (NCBI taxonomy): Eukaryota > Metazoa > Chordata > Amphibia > Anura > Eleutherodactylidae > Eleutherodactylus > Eleutherodactylus coqui. The sequence goes on from CM069408.1 coordinate 301,322,932, forward strand.
TTACCCCACTGCCAGAATACCCCTTTAAGTTCACCAGTGCAGGAAACTACTGGATCCCAGAAACGCGACACATTCCACTGCCGAGAGTCGCGCATGAAGGCGCCATTACATATACAACATCTGCAGCAAACTCCGCAAGGCTCGTTACGCTGCCCTCTCAGACGTGTGTGAAGGTGGCATTAGCCTTAACAACAGTGCCAACCTTCCTGATAGGAGGACCAGCGTCTGACACCTGTTGGCTGGCGTGGGAAACTAGTTGTCAGGGAGAAATAATGAAGTGGCGGAGTCTTTCTTTTCCCATCACCTTGTCTGACGCAGTTGTGCCACGGGAGGGTACGAGGCGGCGGGTATGTCTGGGGCGCACTGCTTGTCTGCCGCTGGTTTTGTTTCAGTGTGACCCTATTGTCGGGCGGCGGGGCTGTGCCGCTATGCCCCTCACAAGTCATTACCTTGTGCTCGCTCCCAACTGCCAAGTGGTTTATACATGAGATGCAGAGGAAAGAATGACCCTATTATAATGCAAATCTGCTGCTGGCCAAATATCTCCGCAGCAGGTGATCGGATACTCAACCTGAAGGAACACAAGCTCCTTCTTGTTAGAAAATTTTCCCATAAAGGCGACGGCCTTCACTACAAACAAAATCCATAATTAAGTGGTAATGACTGTCGGTGAGGGCATTTCCTGCCTGTTAATGACCAGCTTCAGGGGCCCGTGGACCGAGGAGACCAAGCCAATCATTAAAACTGTGCCTAAACCGAGTCGCATCCTCTGCAGCCGATCTGCGGCTCTAGAACCTGCGCAGCCGGAGGAGAGCGGCGTTTGAAGGTTTCTCTGGTGAACCTCGGGCATTTTTTAACGTTTTAGGCTTCTGACATAGAAATAATTGCAATAAGGCACTCTAATTACCGAGCTGCCCGCAGCCAGAGAGACGCAGAGAGAAAGAAATCGCCAGTGTGCCCAAGGAGCCAAGCTGGCTGGTGAGGCGGCGGGGCCACGGGGTCAGCAGCGCGGTTCTCATTATTGTACTGCTTAAGGTGCAGGGAATCAGGATGCGGTAATTGTATGCGTCAGCACCAGCCGGCAACTTTGGGGTCTTGATGTCTAGGAGATATAGGAGGGGCAGCAGCCCTGGTGGCCACGCTAAGTCATGTGGCCTCTAATTATGCAGGTATAGGGACTGGTACAAAAAATGACATCAATCACAAGTGCAATCATTTACCCAAATGTTTGGGAGCCTTGTGATTTTTATAGATAGATAAATATTGGAAATATACATATGAGATAGATAGATAGATAGATAGATAGATAGATAGATAGATAGATAGATAGATAGATAGATAGATAGATATGAGATAGATAAATAGATAGATAGATAGATAGATAGGAGATAGATATGAGATAGATAAATAGATAGATAGATAAATAGATAGATAGGAGATAGATAGATAGAGAGATAGATAGATAGGAGATAGATAGATAGGAGATAGATAGATAGGAGATAGATAGATAGATAGATAGATAGATAGATAGGAGATAGATAGGAGATAGATAGATAGATAGATAGGAGATAGATAGATAGATAGATAGATAGATGATAGATAGGAGATAGGAGATAGATAGATAGATAGATATGAGATAGATAGATAAGAGATAGATAAATAGATAGATATTAGATAGATAGATAGATAGATAGATAGATAGGAGATAGATAGATAGATAGATAGATAGATAGATAGATAGATAGATAGATAGATAGGAGATAGATAGATATGAGAGAGATAGATGGATAGATAGATAGATATGAGATAGATAGAAGATAGATAGCTAGATAGATATGAGAGAGATATGAGAGAGATAGATAGATAAATAGATAGAGAGATAGATAGATATGAGATAGATAGATAGATATGAGAGAGATAGATATGAGAGAGATAGATAGATATGAGATAGATAGATAGATAGATAGATATGAGACAGATAGATATGAGATAGATAGATAGAGAAATAGATAGATATGAGATAGATAGATAGATATGAGATAGATAGATAGATATGAGACAGATAGATAGATAGATACATAGATATGAGACAGATAGATATGAGAGAGATAGATAGATAAATAGATATGAGATAGATAGATATGAGATAGATAGATAGATAGATAGATAGATATGAGATAGATAGATAGATAGATAGATAGATAGATAGATATGAGATAGATAGACAGATAGGTAGAGAGATAGATAGATAGATAGATAGATAGATAGATAGATATGAGATAGATAGAAGATAGATAAATAGATAGGAGATAGATAGATAGATATGAGATAGATAGAAGATAGATAGATAGATATGAGATAGATAGATAGATATGAGAGAGATAGATGGATAGATAGATAGATATGAGATAGATAGATAGATATGAGATAGATAGACAGATAGATATGAGAGAGATAGATAGATAGAGAGAGAGAGATAGATAGGAGATACATAGATAGATATGAGATAGATAGATAGATAGATATGAGATAGATAGATAGGAGATAGATAGATAGATAGATAGGAGATAGATAGATAGATAGATAGATAGATAGATGTGAGAGAGAGAGAGAGATGGATATGAGATAGATAGATGTGAGATAGATAAATAGATATGAGATAGATAGATAGATAGATATGAGATAGAGGATAGATAGATAGATATGAGAGAGATAGATAGATAAATATGAGATAGATAGATGTGAGATAGATAGATAGATATGAGATAGATATATATGAGACAGATAGATAGATATGAGATAGATAGATATGAGATAGATAGATATGAGATAGATAGATATGAGATAGATAGATAGATAGATAGATAGATAGATATGAGATAGATAGATAGATAGATAGATAGATAGATAGGAGATAGATATGAGATAGATAGATATGAGATAGATAGATAGGAGATAGATATGAGATAGATCGATAGATAGATATGAGATAGATAGATAGGAGATAGATAGATAGATAGATATGAGATAGATAGATAGGAGATAGATATGAGATAGATCGATAGATAGATAGATAGGAGATAGATATGAGATAGATAGATAGATAGATAGGAGATAGATATGAGATAGATAGATAGATAGATAGGAGATAGATATGAGAAAGATAGATAGATAGATAGGAGATAGATATGAGATAGATAGATAGGAGATAGATAGATAGGAGATAGATAGATAGATAGATAGGAGATAGATATGAGATAGATAGAGAGATAGATAGATAGATAGATAGATAGATAGATATGGGAGAGATATCAGAGAATTTCTGATGTACATTATAGTAAATCTGACGGGTCACATGACCACACCCTCTAAAGCAAGGCACCGCCTGTGTTTTTTTTTTTTTAAAGTGCTGAGCCCAACATAAAGACCAAAATAAGTTGCAATTTTGTCACGTTTGCCAGAATTGTGACTTTTCCGCACCAGAGAAGTGACGTACAGACATCAGTAGATTTGCCCCAATACGTTTAGCCTTGGAACTTAGTATCTGAGGAATTTCCTGACTTGTGAATAGCGTCTGCAATGTAGAATTACACAGATTTCCTTGCAGACCTCGAATGCCTCTTCCAAGATCCGGATGATTGGGGCACTTTAAGCCCCACCCTCTTCTGCCAAGTACCACCCATAAAAGAAATACCTAATTTGTATGAAATTAGCATAAACCACGCCTCTTTAGTGGACTCTTTCTAGCCATCTTACTCCTTCTCTGCCTCTGGACCATTTTTCCCTCTAAGCAGTGCTTTCTGGCGAGGAATGTGTTAAAACAACATATTAGTGGGGCTTAGTGAGCCCAATAACTGCTCCGCCGCCCTGCAGAGTTTGGACCTTTTACCTCTTCTCATTTCCGGAGCCCAGACTTTAGCGTGCCCCGCGCTCTGGACCGCCTGTCCTGCTGTATTATTGCATGCAGCGGATACAATGTAGCAGTGAGTTGTGCTGTGATACGTGCGGCTCCTGACAGCTCCTCTCCTCACCTTCCCCGGTCTGCATGCACGCGGCCTCGCAGATCAGCGAGCTCCTTTTTATTTTTGGCCCGGCGCTGAGCGTATAAATCAGATGGCACTTCTGCTTCTACTATTAGTTTTTGGCAGCGAAGGGAACGAAGCTTTACTTAAATCCCCAGCAATAGTAATAAATTAGGAGTTTAGCGTGAATGAGCGCGCTGACACGCCGAGGAAAAACAACATTTACAGTTATTCTAAGTGTGCGAGATCTGGAGCGCAAAAGTGCGAGCGGCACAGAAACGGATCAGCAGCAATGGCCGCCTGACATGCTCCCCTCTCTGCGCTGCACAGAGGCGGTCTGATGGGCTTACAGCTGCGGTTAATGTGGCTTTGGGACTTGCGTCTTTATCCCGTCTTCACCTTTCTTGCCTTGTTTTATTTCATGCCGTAAATCTGCAGTCGCCGAGACGCCTTAGAAATGCTTCAGTACTAGAAGGACCAAGAACTCCTTATATCCCCGGGACCGCACCGCTGCAGATGTGGGATTTTCCTTTTGCCGTAGTCATACTGATTAGACGACCGTCTATTTATGGGGGTCATAGTTTGGGGGGAGGGGGGGGGGCTGTTCGTTGCCCCCTTTTACTATGAGCCAGAGTGATGATCTGCTGCAGATATTGGCTGTGACTGCAGAGTATGAGCGTGTATTACATGGCTGCCCACATGGTGTAAGGCCCCCCGATAAGCTGAATGCTGGTAGACACACATACTCCGTCACCCCACAGCCCAGGGGAACCAATAGAAATAGCTTTCTGTTTGTGAGGGCAGTATAGGGGAGGACGTCTCCTTCTACAGAAGGCGTAAGAAGGGATTATATTATCAGCTTCCAGAGGGCGAAGGAGACTGATTCCGACCACAGCGCTGCCCCCAGCAGCAGCCGCGGCAGGATGCATGGAAATAAAAAAAATGTTAAGCGATATATTTTTTTTTTGCTAGAAAAAGTATAAATTACTTAAAAACAGGGATTAATGACAATCGTGGATTTGGACTGACTCATGGGGGAGGCCATTGTGAGGAGAATAAAGTTCATATGCTAAACAGGATGTGTAAGGCAAGAAAAGTGATGGAAGGGGACATTAAAGTTGCACCTCCACCTCAGGAATATGGATTGGCCTTCTCTACCTATCCACAGACCCACAAGAGAAGGAGATAGATAGATAGATAGATAGATAGATAGGAGATAGATAGATAGATAGATAGATAGATAGATAGGAGATAGATAGATAGATAGGAGATAGATAGATAGATAGATAGATAGATAGATAGATAGGAGATAGATAGATAGATAGATAGGAGATAGATAGATAGATAGATATGAGATAGATAGATAGATAGGAGATAGATAGGAGATAAATAGATAGATAGATAGATAGATAGATAGATAGATAGATATGAGATAGATAGATAGATAGATAGGAGATAGATAGATAGATAGATAGATATGAGATAGATAGATAGATAGATAGGAGATAGATAGATAGATAGGAGATAAATAGATAGATAGATAGGAGATAGATAGATAGATAGATAGATAGATAGATAGATAGATAGATAGATATGAGATAGATAGATAGATAGGAGATAAATAGATAGATAGATAGATATGAGATAGATAGATGTGAGATATATAGATAGATAGATAGATAGATAGGAGATAGATAGATAGATAGATAGATAGATAGATAGATAGATAGGAGATAAATAGATAGATAGATAGATAGGAGATAGATAGGAGATAGATAGATAGATAGGAGATAAATAGATAGATAGATAGATAGATAGGAGATAAATAGATAGATAGATAGATATGAGATAGATAGATGTGAGATATATAGATAGATAGATAGATAGGAGATAGATAGATAGATAGATAGATAGGAGATAGATAGATAGATAGATATAAGATAGATAGATAGATACATAGATAGATAGGAGATAGATAGATAGATAGATAGATAGATAGATAGATATGAGATAGAGAGATAGATAGATAGATACATAGATAGATAGGAGATAGATAGATAGGAGATAGATAGGAGATAGATAGATAGATAGATACATAGATAGATAGGAGATAGATAGATAGATAGATAGGAGATAGATAGATAGATAGATAGGAGATAGATAGATAGGAGATAGATAGATAGATATAGATAGATAATAAATAGATAGACAGATAGATAGATATGAGATAGATAGATGTGAATGAAGGTTCCACAGTTTTGCACCTAGTAGCCAAGCAGTGAAGTATCATTCGTGGAGCCGGGTGACTGTGTGCAGATTTTTGTGGACGTTATAGTTCGCCGTCTTGTGCTGAATATGTTGGGGGGGGGGGGGTCTCTAAGGTTTATTGTGATGTAAAACTCGGTAATGCAGCAGAATCCCCTCAGCTTGGTCTGGGATAGACTGCGATTACGGAGCACTTGCCGCGTGACTCCAAGTTGGAGGACACATTTTCTTGGCTCGTATTTCCTGCATATGATTTCAAGATGCACTTTTCCTGGCCGGGTTCCCACACAGCGATGTAGAGGAGGTCTAAAGCTTCCTAAGAGGTTTTTATGTTCCGTTTCTGTGCAGGGGGGATTCCACATAAAGTCCTGGACACAGCGAAATCCACCGTAACTGTAGAAGTTTCCACAATGAAAGAGTTAACAACTGTTATAAGAAGCAGAGCTCGGAATGATGCTGTAATCCTGTTTCCCACCAGACCCGTACGCGCCGTAATACCTATCCTGGGCTTCAGCAGTGCCAGAAAATCGTATTTTATGAACCTAAAGCTTCGTTGGGGGTCTTCTCATGTGACGTATCTGTAGCGGGGGGTTATGTCCCGTCCTCGGCATGTGGGAGGGGATTATGAAAAGGTCAAGACGCTCCTGGCACAGTGGTCTCCATCAGGTGGCAGTCAGGCATTTCTCAATGGGAAGCCCAATCGTATCCTGTATCAGTACTGAGATGCGGAAAGTCCTAGTAGGATGGAGAAGTGACCAGTTGGGTGCAGCATGGATTGGTGCATCGCTGGGTTGAATTTGTAGACTGTATTGCCTAGTCTGCCCAATGTTCGCATCCAGTTTGACTCTTTTGGTAATGAGGCAGAAATGTTTCTGGTGTTGCTTAGTCTCAATGATGCCTCCGTGCCATCAAGCTGATTTCTTCATCCGGTTGGGTCTTCAGACATCATAGCTTCCATGATTACCTTTATCCATCTCTTCTTAAGGGCCCCATTGGTTTTCTATGACTCTGTTGGCTTCTTAAACGTGGTGTCTGATTATTAACCCTTCATTGACATTATACTGATGTCACAAAAGCAGGCCGACCTTCCACCGACACAAGGCCTACTGCCAACCTGACCAGCCTAGACCTGTCTGGCTCCTTGAAACCAAATGGTGTTTGCAGTAAATCCTAAAGGTTTTGCTTCCTTTGTGCAGCCCATTGTGTGAAGTGTCTTTCGACATTAGCTTTACTGCGCGGCTCACAATGGAAGAATTCAGAATTGTGCGGGTAATGCTTTTGAATAAATGCAATTCAATTGTCTGCTGGTTATAAACATAATGTGTGAATCATTCAGCGCTGAGCTGGATCATAGTAGGGCCTTGAACTAATTCCAACAGTTAAGAGCTGTTAGTCTCAGCTCAAAACCGACTTCATTCAATTTGCGTTGCACATGTAATACAATGCAGCAACTATTGAATGGCGCTGAAAGGTTCCTCTGTAGGCTTTGTCATGGAATTGTATTCTTCACCTTCCATATACTGAGCAAGGCTGACTCTTTCAGAGAGCAAATTAGCTGTAGGACTTGTGTACATTCAGCACTGACTGTAATGAGCGGTTACATTGTATCGGACGCGATTATCTCATTGTTTCAGCCTAGTAGTGAATAGAAGACTCTCTATGTTAAATACTCCGCTCCTGCCGAGGATGTGCAGCCGCAAGGAACGTTAACCCTTTAAGTTTACAGGTGAATCCAGATGTTTTATTTATTTTTCATTATTGTGCAACATTTCTTATACAATGTATCGTTGTACAACATCCTGCCAGCTGGGGGCGCCACTGAGCCCGGACTAAAGTAGAGCCAAACTTCTGCAATCTTCAGGGTCAGAATGAACAGCACAAGCATGAGGTTACTGATGGGATTAGAGGAGCTGGAGGTGATCTATCAAGGACATCCAGAGAGAATGCCACAGCCCAGAAGTCAAATACTGTGATCACACACAGTGCTGGAGAAAGCGTCTGGTTTGCCTGGTTTGTGGGTGTTGGACAACCAGCATTTTGCTTTACTGTAGTGATATACTGGACTGTTCCCTGCGCTGGTCTCACCTATTATAACCCATCATCTTAAATCATTATATATATCTGCTTGCTGTTAAAGAATGGTCACGGGCACCCCCTGTGGGGTGTTTAGCGGGAATGAACGGCAATCTATTTTTTAATTAAGCTTCACCTGTAACCCCGTCCGTCTGTACCCTCTCCGTGTAATAATACCTCTCTCTGCCCCTTCAATGAAATAATACCACTCTGTGCCCCTGAAATCAATAATGCTACTGTGTCCCCAAAGTAATGAAGTCCCTGTGTCCCCCCAAACAGATATTGCCCCTATTTGTACCCACACAAAGTAATAACTACTAATGCTGACTAATGGCTACACTGTATATTCGGGTGCCCTATAGTGGCCAGGAATAGAAAATGGTGTAGTTACAGTACTGCAGTCTGCACAGTGCGTTGCCTCTAGTGGCAGGTATGGGTACTGCTTGTCTAATATGTGGCACCTTATTTGGCCGTAGTATGTGTATACTATATAACCCTCTCAGACACAAGTTGTGCATTATGTGGCCCCCTAGTGGTAAGGAGAAGCTCCAGCGCTGTAGGGGCAGAGAACATATGCTGCTTGTTTAATGTATGGCCCTTTAAGATCGAACGAGGCCGCTGTATTTCTATAATATGTAACTTTCCAGTGACACAAATGAACACAACCCATAGGTCATGTGACCCTCTAGTGATTAGGAGTCGCTACAGCATCGCCCTCTAGGGGCAAGGAACATGTGCTGCATTGGTTGCATAGTGTGCATTGTGTACAGAATACCGCCCTCCAGTGTTCAGGGGCCGCACTGCCGTGACTATGGGTTGGGCCTGCCGGGCCCATGATATTGACTTTGAACCTGCAGGACCTTTCCCACAATGCTGGATACGGTGACCTGCGCCCTCTGTCCTATAAGGCGATCAGCGCCACCTCGGACGTGATGGCGTATCAGGTGCCCGGGAACCGAGGGGCAGTGTAGGCATTGCCAGCGCGTATTACAGCATGTTTAAGAAGGCCCAACTGATTTCACTATTTCTCATTTTTTAACCCCCTGTCTCCTGCCAACATACATACAAACGCAGTCAATATGCACGCAACTGCGTGTTTTCCGCGTTTTTACGCAATCCCACAGACTTTATTGGGCGATTTTGGGTCGTGATTATAAACAAAAAGACACGTTGGGATTTTTTTCACGAAAGTCGCATGAAAAATGGACTCGTCTGAATATATCAGCGCGAATCAGTGGGGCTTATTCTGAGCATATTTTGCGCATTAATAATACATACATAAGGACTCGGGCGCAGGGAGGCGGAGGATGCGTCACACGCATAGCATGCAGTACACAGTGTACACGCCTGTAACGTGTGATGGGCGTCTTACACCACAATAGGACGTGCTGCACGTGACGCATGGGAAACACACTGAGCGGCCCAATATGAATCCACGGGCTTGTAGGACTGCGTATTGTGAGCGTGTAACCTGCCAGTATCAGCGAGCCCGGGTGCGGAGCAGGAATACGCCGTGTGAATGAGCCCCGACCGTTTATTCACATGATATATTCTTCTGTCCAGAAAAATCAGATGGAAATCAGGTATATTATGTGAAACGGTCGTATTCCCTGCGGGGGTTTTTTAATCCGACGAAAATCTTGAGCAAAATTAAAAGTCGCAGCTTGACCGATTTTGTGATTTTCCGCCGAAAATCGCTTATTCAAGTTTTTGGGTGCATTTAGAAAAAAAAGGATTCTGGTCAGACGCTCCTCTCTACTGGTGGTCTGTAGGGGGCGTCCTGAGCCCGGTCACCTTGTGTGCCCCCATCCACTGGTCCTAACACCCCCTAACAGTCTGGTCAGACGCTCCTCTCTACTGGTGGTCTGTAGGGGGCATCCTGAGCCCGGTCACCTTGTGTGCCCTCACACATCCACTGGTCCCAACACCTCCTAACAGTCTGGTCAGACGCTCCTCTCTACTGGTGGTCTGTAGGGGGCGTCCTGAGCCCGGTCACCTTGTGTGCCCCCATCCGCTGGTCCCAACACCCCCTAACAGTGTGGTCAGACATTCCTCTCTACTGGTGGTCTGTAGGGGGCGTCCTGAGCCCGGTCACCTTGTGTGCCCTCACAGATCCACTGGTCCCAACACCTCCTAACAGTCTGGTCAGATGCTCCTCTCTACTGGTGGTCTGTAGGGGGCGTCCTGAGCCCGGTCATCTTGTGTGCCCTCACCCACTGGTCCCAACACCTCCTAACAGTCTGTTCAGACGCTCCTCTCTACTGGTGGTCTGTAGGGGGCATCCTGAGCCCGGTCACCTTGTGTGCCCTCACACATTCCCTGGTCCCAACACCTCCTAACAGTCTGGTCAGACGCTCCTCTCTACTGGTGGTCTGTAGGGGGCATCCTGAGCCCGGTCACCTTGTGTGCCCTCACACATTCCCTGGTCCCAACACCTCCTAACAGTCTGGTCAGATGCTTCTCTCTACTGGTGGTCTGTAGGGGGGCGTCCTGAGCCCAGTCACCTTGTGTGCCCCCATCCACTGGCCCCAACACCTCCTAACAGTCTGGTCAGACGCTCCTCTCTACTGGTGGTCTGTAGGGGGCGTCCTGAACCTGGTCACCTTGTGTGCCCTCACATATCCTCTGGTCCCAACACCTCCTAACAGTCTGGTCAGAATGGCCCGGTGGGGGACAATTCATCGATACGACCATCCAGCTTCTCACACCCCAATAATGCGCCCCCCTCTGGTAACAGGGTGAAATCTCTTCTTTGTGTCATAGAGGATTAGATACACAGCTCAGCAGACGGTATCACACGGGATAGGATTAGATACACCGCTCAGCAGACAGTATCACACAGGATAGGATTAGATACACAGATCAGCTGACCGTATCACACGTTAGGATTACATACACAGCAGACAGTATCACACAGGATAGGATTAGATACACAGCTCAGCAGACAGTATCACACAGGATAGGATTAGATACATGGCTCAGCAGACAGTATCACACATGATAGGATTAGATACAGGAGCTCAGCAGACAGTATCACACAGGATAGGATTAGATACATGGCTCAGCAGACAATATCACACAGGATAAGATTAGATACACAGCTCAGCAGACAGTATCACACATGATGGGATTAGATACACAGCTCAGCAGACAGTATCACACAGGATAGGATTAGATACCCAGCTCAGTTTACAGTATCACACATTAGGATTAGATACACAGCAGACAGTATCACACATGACAGGATTACATACACAGATCAGCAGGTGGTATCACCCATGAGCAGCTTAGATACATGTGGGATATATCGTTCCTTGACCAGGTGAGCCCCTCCTCCTGGCTGCGCCGCCTGGTGTCGCCGCTCCTTCCGCTCGCCTCCATAACTGTTTTGTTTGCATTGAACATCGAGATTTATACATTTTTAATAACTCGGTTCCTTTTTTATTTTTTAAAGTCGACAGAAACAAAACACATTCTCTCCCCTTGTCATGTATATAGAGGAGCGGATCAGATGAAAGGATCATTGCTTTTGGCATTGTATGTATTCCTTGCCTGTAAAATACCTTCCTTTATGTTTTGTGTTCTTGTTTTCCTCCATGAGGGGGGATCCCATTCATTTTGCACAAAACTCCGCTCTTATCAGAGGTTTTCACTGGGAATTTTACATCAAAGTCCCCGACATGAATGTCTTATTAAATATTTTTACAATCCTCTCTTTGGTTCTTACAGAATAAATGGGCGCTCCGTGTCTAGAACCACTTTTCATGAAATCCGGATCGCATGGCGCTCTTTAGCGTCTCGACAGGTGGCTAATTTTTTTTCTAGGGGCGCCCCTTCCCCTTGCTTTAGGGAAACTCTGTAGGTCTGTGGATGTTAACCCTTTTCCATCTTCTTCATTGTGTCATAGACTGGAGTCATTGGTGAAATGCGTGAGCATGAAGGTGCAGTTCTCCTTCTGCCCTGTGGGGGGCACTGCATGGGAATCACAGTATCCTCATTAGTACGTGCAGCGATGACTCTACTGTAAAGCCCTGTTTAGGCAGAGGCGGCTTATTGGCCGTATACACTAAGCTGTTTGACAAAATGTTAGAATTTAATTAGCCGACTTCAAAGGTGCCGCGTCTTCTGTGATGGCTGAGGATCGAGAGCGGCTGAAGACGGTTAAATCTGCCTGACCTGACACCCCGGTGACATTTCCCTCATCACCTCCATCAGACCCGGAGCAGATCATTAGTCCTCGAGCTATCAGCCCTGATTACCGTGAGGTAACATGGTCTACACCCGCCGGTTACGTCACATATATATAAGACGCTCGGATTATAAGACGCACTCAGGTTTGAGTGCAAGGAAACAGCTGAGACTCCGAACCCCAATAGACTAATATCAGTGCGGCTCTACAACAATCATGGTGCATAGATCACCCTGGGCCAAGTCTTATTACAGCGATCAGCCATGTTGGCGGTTTCCTCCATTTTTTTCATTTGCAGCAGTTTAGGATGATGCAATAAACGTGGCTGAGCATCGCAGCAAACAGCGGCAGATCGCTGCCGCCTCCAGGCATGCTGCTGAGCGATGCGGTTTGTATCGCTGCGACCCGGCGGCTGCAGCAGATGACTTCCGTCTTGTAGACGTTGTAACATGAGACTCAGCAATACAGAGATGCGCATTTTGATACAATGTGTCCTACAACAGATACAACATCCACCAAGGTGAACGGAGACTCCGATAGTCAAGTAAGAGTCGCACAGGTTTTTACTGCCTTCTCCTGCTGGCTGAACTTGCTGAATGTGCAAACCTCCTTTGGCTGCTAATGTGTAACTTCAGTCTTCCACCCGTTCACTTAAATTGGGGAAAATACAACATATAACGCGAGCAGCGGCCCTGTAATATATGTCTGTGGCACGGTAATTTAGAAAATGATAGATACGATGATATCACTTGAGGCTGCCCATTGTCATTTCCAGTTGATGTATTTTCTTTCCTTGTATCTTCCAGTCGTCGTATCTTCCAGTCGTCGTATCTTCCAGTCACCGTATCTTCCAGTCGTCGTGTTTTCCAGTCGCCATATTAAACAGTCGTCGTATCCTCCAGTCGCCGTGTCTTACAGTCGCCGTATCTTACGGTTGTCGTATCCTCCAGTCGTCGTATCCTTCAGTCACCGTGTCTTACAGTCACCGTATCTTACAGTTGCCGTGTCTTTCAGTCGCCGTGTCTTCCAGTCGCCGTATCTTACAGTCGTCGTGTTTTCCAGTCGCCATATCAAACAGTCGTCGTATCCTCCAGTCGCCGTGTCTTACAGTCGCCGTATCTTACAGTTGTCGTATCCTCCAGTCGTTGTATCCTTCAGTCACCGTGTCTTACAGTCATCGTATCTTACAGTTGCCGTGTCTTTCAGTCGCCGTGTCTTCCAATCGCCGTCTCTTACAGTCGCCGTGTCTTCCAATCGCCGTGTCTTACAGTCGCCGTGTCTTACAATCGTCGTATCCTCCAGTCGTCTTGTCTTCCAGTCGTCGTATCTTCCAGTTGCCGTGTCTTCCAGTCGCCGTGTCTTCCAGTCGCCGTATCTTACAGTCGTCGTATCCTCCAGTCGCCATATCTTACAGTCGTCGTATCCTCCAGTCGCCATATCTTACAGTCGTCGTATCCTCCAGTCCTTGTACCCTCCACTTGTTGTAACTTTCAGCCCTTGTATCTTCCACTTGTTATGTCTTCCAGTCATCATACACTCTTGTCATTGTATCTTCCATTTCTCATATCCTTTTGTTGTATCTTTCGGTCCTTCTATCTTCCAGTCCTCTGTATCCTCATATTTGCTGCTACAGTAAGAGATAAATAGTTAACATGGAGGTGTTTTCCTTCCTGTGTGGATGCAGTTTGATGGCTTTGGGGCACATATCATTTAATATGCATGGTAACGAGGGAAGCAGGAGTAGGTAGGACTGCAAGGTCATCTACAGGATGACCAAGGAGAGACACAGAGAACAAAGACTTTCTTTTCCGATCTTCACCTCCAGGCAAAATAAAATGAAGACCCTTCTTAATCGACTGCGCTAATTGACTGCCAGTGCAGGAACTTCCCTTTCTATGTAAAAATATGTTTCACCAGAGATCTCAGCGGAGGAGCTCAGGCCAAGGTGGAACCTGAGGAGGACATCTGCTCTCCAAAGTCATTTTCTTTGTAAAACCTTCCTTGACAGTCCTGGCCTTAAGACGCACGTTACTCACACGCAGGTCCATTGGTTTCAACGTTAAAATATCACTATGGGGTTGGTGATTTTTTTAAAGGGGAAGACCCTGTATGAATGTCCACCAGGTTGGATTCTCTGTAGATGTATTGAAGTGCAGCCTGTTGCGCCTCCAGTAAGGGTGAGGCTTATCTGCAAGAGATAAGGTAGCAGAAGAATGGTGCTGGTAGAGATGGAAATGACCCAATATCTACATGTGTGGTCTTACTGTTATAATGCTTAGATCAAACTCAAGGCCACCTCCCAAAAGTAGAGCATCCATCAAGCTCAACTCCAAGGCGATCTGTGTCCTTCATACCTGACCAGTGATGCCGTCTGTCCCCTCGCCGATTAGCTTACACTCTGGTGTGCAGAGGTGAAGGACATGTTCAGATCTCTGCATCCTTCCTTGCCTACTGACTATACAACACGGTAGGCAATAATGCACCAGTGCTGTGGGCACGAACGCTACATGATCATGGTGCAGGGATAGATCTATCTTCATCCGTTTAGTCCGGCAACTCTCGGACACTTTATGGATCGGCCCCCTTCACACGGCTCTGCTCTGTACGGCTTCTTTCAGCTCAATCATTTGCATGTTGGTGTCTCTGTTCCATAATCTTCTGCGCCAATAAAAACTTTGTGTTGATGCGATCTAGGACTGTTTTGTTGGTGATCTAGGCAGCCCAAGGAATCTATAGGAGTTTCCTCCAGCACCAAAGTTTGAAGGCATCAATCTTCTTCATGTCCATTTTCTTAAGTGTCCAACTTTTGGCCAGCAAAGTTGTATCATCTGCAGATCTGAGATTGTTGATGTTACTTCCCCTGATCTCGGCTCCAGTGTTGGATTCGTCTGAACTGCATTGCCTCAAGATCCCCTCTGAAATACAGGTTGAACAATGCAGGGGATAAGATCAGCCTTTCCCAATCCTGAACCATATCATGTCACCATTGGAGGTCCTGATCGTAGCCTCTTGGTTCGCATATAACAACTGCATGGCTTGACCCTGATGTCCTGGGTCTCCCATTTGTCTTACCCATGGCCACAGCTTGTCCTGCTCAATGTAATCAAAGGCTTTGCTGTAATCCATAAAGCATATGTTCACCTCCTTCTGGCATTTTTTGGCCTTTTCCATGATCCATCGGAGATTCACAATTTAAGCCCTTGTTTCACTGCTTTTGCGAAAACCGGGAGTTCCTGTTCCACTATCACCGTCCTGCGTTTTTCGGCTATCGTGCGGTATTTTTAGCTTTGCCTCAGGTCACCTTTTTTGGGAAGCGGCACACAAACTGACCTTGCGCAATGTTTTGGCCACAATTTGGTTCCCCGAATCTTGCAACAGAGTACTATTAGCATCTGGACTGGCCGGGGCGTGAGCAGCTCAGCAGGTATACAATCAATTCCAGGAGCTTTCCGCTTTAGTAGCTGATTCAGCGCCCTTCCAACTTCATCCTCCAGGATATCAGGCTCTAATTCTGTTAGTTCTTCTGTTTATGCTTGATGGCTTCCGTGATCGTTAGTGTACACTTCTTCTGTATATTCCCATCTATGATTTGTTCAGGATCGTGCAGTTCCTTGCCATTCTGATCAAAATTGAGGTTGCATTGTGTGATGCAGAAGTAGTCAGAGCCTTGTTACATGAATGACGAGCTCTCTGGTGTGTGATGCAGAAGTAGTCAGAGCCTTGTTACATGAATGACGAGCTCTCTGGTGTGTGATGCAGAAGTAGTCAGAGCCTTGTTACATGAGTGATGAGCTCTCTGGTGTGTGATGCAGAAGTAGTCAGAGCCTTGTTACATGAATGACGAGCTCTCTGGTGTGTGATGCAGAAGTAGTCAGAGCCTTGTTACATGAATGACGAGCTCTCTGGTGTGTGATGCAGAAGTAGTCAGAGCCTTGTTACATGAGTGACAAGTTCTCTGGTGTGTGATGCAGAAGTAGTCAGAGCCTTGTTACATGAGTGACGAGCTCTCTGGTGTGTGATGCAGAAGTAGTCAGAGCCTTGTTACATGAGTGACGAGCTCTCTGGTGTGTGATGCAGAAGTAGTCAGAGCCTTGTTACATGAGTGACGAGCTCTCTGGTGTGTGATGCAGAAGTAGTCAGAGCCTTGTTACATGAATGACGAGCTCTCTGGTGTGTGATGCAGAAGTAGTCAGAGCCTTGTTACATGAGTGACGAGCTCTCTGGTGTGTGATGCAGAAGTAGTCAGAGCCTTGTTACACAAGTGACGAGCTCTCTGGTGTGTGATGCAGAAGTAGTCAGAGCCTTGTTACACGAGTGACGAGCTCTCTGGTGTGTGATGCAGAAGTAGTCAGAGCCTTGTTACATGAGTGACGAGCTCTCTGGTGTGTGATGCAGAAGTAGTCAGAGCCTTGTTACATGAGTGACGAGCTCTCTGGTGTGTGATGCAGAAGTAGTCAGAGCCTTGTTACATGAGTGACGAGCTCTCTGGTGTGTGATGCAGAAGTAGTCAGAGCCTTGTTACATGAGTGATGAGCTGTCTGGTGTGTGATGCAGAAGTAGTCAGAGCCTTGTTACATGAGTGACGAGCTCTCTGGTGTGTGATGCAGAAGTAGTCAGAACCTTGTTACATGAGTGATGAGCTCTTTGGTGTGTGATGCAGAAGTAGTCAGAGCCTTGTTACATGAGTGAGGAGCTCTCTGGTGTGATATGCAGAAGTAGTCAGAGCCTTGTTACATGAGTGATGAGCTCTCTAGTGTGATATGCAGAAGTAGTCAGAGCCTTGTTACATGAGTGATGAGCTCTCTGGTGTGTGATGCAGAAGTAGTCAGAGCCTTGTTACATGAGTGATGAGCTCTCTGGTGGGGCCTTTTTTGTTTGCCTCTTCTAATCCCATGCATTGTACACCCCAAAACTGATCTTGCTCTTTCTTCGCTTCGCGCTGAAACTAGGCATTTAGCCACTGGAAATCATCCCTGATTCCTGTAGCTTTTGCTGCTCGTCGCATGTCGGCGATTCGCATGGCGTCTGCTGAAAGCCGGCTTGTTATTCTTGTTGCTTTTTCACATGGTATATTTTCGATTGCAATGTTTTCATTTCCTCCCGTCGTTCGTCCGGTTCTTTTTTAATGGTATTAAGCTATTCGAACTGACTCTTTACTTCTCCTGCGTAGGCGAGCGGCGCGGAGTCGCTGTGGAGCTTCAGTGCTGCTGCTGTTCTTCTGCCATTGGTGAAACGTAGTTTGATTTTGCAACAAGCAGTTGGCGGTCAGAACTAAGATCTGCGCCTGGGAACGTTTTTGCCTCACCTTTGGGGGCACAAGATGTAATTAGTTTGACTGCGGTGAACCTCGTTAGGAGACGTCCAGCTGTATAAGTGACGTTTTGGTTGTGCAAATAAAGTTTACAATTTATTAGTCGGTTTTCTTGGCAACATTTGTTGGTGCCTACCATTAGAGTTATGGCATCCGCTGATGTTCCTCCATTAATGTAAGAATTTGAGCTACCTGAAGCTGCCACTTGGGGGCCCTTCTGTATACTATTGATGTGAACAGGAGCTGCATCTAGACTGCCCCCTAGTGGTGGCAGCAGGCACCTGAAATATTTGGGGATGCTTGTAGGGAACAGGTTATGCTGCTTTGGAGCTGTATGAAGTATATTAGAAAATTGCATTAAACGATTTGTCCTGCTGACTGTAATGATCGGGTCACTTTAATAAGCCGTAGCGATGCGAGACGAGCGTAGCCTGTGTGACAGGTACACCGGGGATTCCTTTTAATCAGTTCCCTGTACACGGTATTACACGTTGAATAGACACTAATTGCTGAACCTGGCCAGGAATTAAGTGGCATTCCTTCACCTCCCCTGGACTACAGGTGGTCACACCTGAGCGCGCTCCGCTGCCAGGCCAAGGCTATTACATGGCGTCTGAGAACAGGTAACTTCTGGTGTAATCGAAGTCCCTTCTTTGTAATTACCTGGACGTTTGCCACTTCAGGCAGCTGCAAAGTCAGGGCAGTGAACCCTGGTAGGAACTGAGAAAAAATCCTTGGGCAGATGAAAGATGCCATCAGTCTCCTCCATCCCACACCTTCAGACACAAGATGCATCCTCCTCATTAAGGACAGTGACCAAGATGGATCTGCCCTCACTCGGCCGGCGCGTCTTACAATTCTGCATTGTGAATTTTTCATTCAGTACATTAAATTTTACAGTTTCCTCCATGAATACGAGAGCTCCGCTCCTCCCGGAAGAGTGGATCATCCTTGTGATACAGAATCTGATGGAGTAATCATGTTGTATCAGCGCCTCCTCCCATAGTGACTCCGCTCGCTGCCCCCCCAGCCGCCGCTGCAGATAATGCCTTCACCATGCGCTGATTCCAGCCCATTCTCCCTAATTTGTCGTTCACCTTCTACCTTATTATTTTTAGCATTAGGCTGATATTTTGTGAACATCGATGCTTGAATTGAAGAGCTGCATCAGCCGCATTTACTGATAGCCCCATGTCTGTGCTGGAGTGCACTTGGAATAAGACAAGAGGGAGCATCCTTGAGACGGCTCTCAGTAACGTCTCCTGCCTGTTATCTGCCGTGAACCCGCTCTTCAAGTTTAAGGCTCTTTTTTATTGTATCTCTTCTTGTAGATACTGGTAACAAGCATTGCTAAATTGTATCAGCAACCGCATAGGGTGGGGGGAGGGGACAACCCCAGTGGACTCGCTAGCTGGGTCCCTGGTTTCATCCTCTGGTCGGTTACTGCATTTCTATAGGTGTTGTGGGTGCCCATGAATATTCACCTCACTTGTTGGATACATAGGATGTGGAGGTTTAAGTTCTGCCCGTATCCTCCACCAAGTGCTCCATTCTCTGTCGTTTATGGGATGTCATGACAGGATCGTTGGTTGCAACGTGAATTTGATTTGCATGGTTGCTTTCTAGGCTATGTCCTGCCGTCAAAAGGATAGAAACCACAATGGACCCTATTATGAATCGGTGGGTCTGTTGGGACATGGCGCAGTGTTGGCATCACATGGTCATGGCTTCCATTGTGACACAACCAATACAAAAATAACCAATGCGATGTGGAAAACCAATGTAAAAACAGGACACAATATTTAGCGTGAACATGACCCAAAACTGAAAAATGCCATAAATGAGAACATTTCCACGATGATGCATCACGCTCCAGTAAAGCTTCTTGAAGGACATGGGTACAAATATGGAATCGTAAAAGCCTCATTATTTCTATGTCTCTGGAAGTTTTTTAGTTATTTGTACATTTTGATGCCTTTACTGTAGGTAATGATGGGCATGATTTGGATTCACAAGCCCCACTAGCCATAGGGAGATTGGCCATAGGCTCTACAAGGAGAAATCCTAATAGGCAGGTCTGATCGGGCAGGGCAGGCGTCAGCACACAGGCAAATTTCAACGAACCCTGCACTCCGGCGGGCGCACTGTGGCTGAATAAGGGTTTTCGGAGCACTTCCTGCAGATCCCACTCTTCCGGTGGATCAGATGGCCCAGCGAGCAGCTGCAGTGCGGATCCTTTTATTAGGAAGGCAGCATGTCTGTCTAGTGGGAAAGTGGTGCTTGCGCCTGTGTCAACACAGGACCATGGCTACGTGGTAAAACCTGTATGAGGAGCGGGAGTGCAGCGTAACTTGAAGCGCCAGTAGCACAATTTTACACATTTTCTATACTAACTTCCTAACCCCCAATGTGGCTACACCTAACATTTTGCTGACCCTGCTTACTTCTACTGGCCACATTGGCTGGTAATTTGGACCTACCTACAGAATGAGTCCACTTTTAGATTTTCCAGTCTGTTCCTGATACCAGTCCCTAATATCCCTCTATACCCATCATTATAGAACTTGATAGGGTCCTTTGTAATAATGATGTATCACCCAGTCAGGCATGATGATTATATTGTATCGATCCCTCGATCCTTTAGTTTTGAACTGGTGTTCACGGATCTGATAATTACTGTCATCCAGATAACGGCTAGATACAGGCAAAAGGAAGCGGATAAATGATGTCTTGATGTGCAGCTGTAATAACACGGGAGGATCGACGCTGTACTGCCGAACGATCAACGAGAGGTAGAATAAAGGCAGGAGAAGCTTTGTCCTGGGCTCTTGGGGAGTACGACATAGAAGGGATCTGGGTGGTCCTTTTCATAAAAGAACTACTATGAGCAGGTAGAGGAGAACAAGACGAGAGTGTGTCCTTCGGGAATTAGTGGCAGGGGGGTAGATTGTCACTTCTAAGACGCAGTCAGGTCAACTTGAATTGTACAAGACGTGGCTGAGCAGACACAATAGAGCTCAATGAGAATGCCTTATAAAATCTTATTAATTATAGACATTTGATCCAAGAAACACAACCGGCGCCCTCGTTGTTGTGGAGTTCATGTCGGGATGGCTCGGCCCAGAAGGACAGCATTATTGTGCGCCGTTATGGGTTGTCTTCAGTCTTACTATGTGACCCCAAGTTGTTGAGGCCTGCTTCCAAATGGTCGCTCTTCAATCTCCACAAGGAAAAGGGATCATCATGTAGATTGCAGATATATAGTATTTTTATAGCACATTGAATATCAACCAGACCCACCAATGTCCTCGGGATTGACCAACTATCTAATGTACAGCGGTCTCTTGTCCCTCTACTGGGGTAAAGAAGGATCTGTTAGATCCTAGATTGATCGATCTGTTATACCTTCGGGGGTTTATTTTCCTCTACCCAGACCAGTGAGCACACGCTTCTGATGCGTTTGGATGCTGTAGCTCTCGACTAACCCTTTGGCCACCTTAAGACTCCCGGTTTCAGCTTTTTACCTTCGGTTCCGTTCTCTAAATGTGGTGGTGTCTTATCCATCCTATAGTCTCCAACATAATATTTATACAGTTTTTGACCTTTCGGTTCCTGAGCGCACCGACCTCTGTGTATCCAAATCTAATGTATTCGTATATTTTGTATCATCACCTTGTATCAGATTGATGGGAAGGAAGGTTGTTGTGACCCCGATTTCATTCTGAGTTACCACCAGACAAGTCTTTACCTCTTCTGGAAGCATCAGTGAATTTGCATTGTTCTTGTGGTTTCGGCCCTATTACATTGTGGTGACTCTTTCATCTTATTTTCCTGTCTTCTTCTTTGTAACACGCCGGTGTTCTTCTCCGGTCGCTCCATGCAATAAGTAAACTCCGCTCTAATGTTATTCACCTATACAAATAAGAGAGCGAGGTCGGTTCTCTCCAGGGGCTCCGAGCTATTTGTTTGCTTATTTCTTGACCTCTAACCTCTTTGTCTTTAAGTAGAATTATATTTTAAGCCGGCCGTAGACAATAGAAGACCCGACCCTGATCAGGAGGACGCTCTTATGTTCTTTCATTGGCGGAGCAGTCTTACATTACATACATACCTTAATACATTTCGCTATGATCTGACCTGAATATTTTTGCATTGCCCAACATCTCGGATCATCAATGGTTGAATGATCAATGATTCTATGGGCAGCTTGATCCTTGGGGCGCAATACGGTCCCTTATACAAATACCTCAATGACGTCCGGTCTGCTGTCTTAAGTCATCATTGTCTCTTGCATAATTTGCGATGCCCACATTTTCCGTCCAATGAAAGGGTTAATAGCAACATGAATTACGGCAGTTGCTCTTGACTACCATCCACTACTGCCAGGTGATGTGTCCCTTGAAAGATCTGGTTCCCTTCTTTTCTATTATGGAGAAGACCCCTAGGTCAGCTGCCGCCCCTTGTGATGGCCATCGATAGCCTCAGCCGCTCATTACTATAGATGATGGTGATACAGAGATGGGGCCGGAGCTGAATTTCCAAGAATTTCGTCTCTTCCTTGTTTTTGGTTCACGTACCATTAGCTGTGTGGGCTTTTGGAAATGCATTAGTTGGTGTCATTTGCAGCACAATCAGTAGTGGCGACCCCTGTCACCCCCAACAATGGAGATGTCTGTTAGATAACTAGTAGCTACCCTTAGTGAGGGCAATGAGGTGTGCTGGGCCGGAGCACGGGCCGTCACAAGCATTAAGACATGTGCCGCATTGTCCTCCTGTCTAATGACAACCATCCATCAAGTGACCGTCACTTCCCAAGGCTTTAAATGAAGATAAATTGAATTATTAAAGACCGTCGGACACTTGATGCGATCCCACAATTGGCCAAGGTCGGTAATTACTGATGTCTGCTCGTTGCCAATATTTATTTGACCTTTGCTCTTATTTACATTCTTTCCTCATTGATGATAATTATATTCGAAAAGCAACAGTGAGAGTGATACATAAAGTCACCCCTCCCCCCACCAAAATCAATCCATTCAAAGGAGGGAGAGAAACATAACCCTCAGAGCTTGCAATCTAAAGATGACTGGAATGAAGGGGAGGAGGTGGGGGGGGGGGGTAGATTGCTTTACGGAGTAGCGATACACATCATCCACACCTGAAGCAGTCCTTGTATTAGGATCTGGTGACCATTGTCCTTTTTTTTTGCGGTTAACCCTTAATGTCCTGCGGCTCTCCTCGTCGGAGCGTCTCTCTCTCCATATCCCGTAATCTTTTGTTGTCTTGTAGTTGGAGACGCTCCTCATCATCTTCCTTCCGCAGCCCCGGACTTGTTGATTTTTTTTGCATGATGTTCACCCGGTGGCATTACATGAGAAGGTTCTTCCGGCGCGGCTGGGGGTCTATTTTCCCAATGTTTGATAGCTATTGGGGAGAGCGCACTGCGTAGATGAAAGACACAATGTGATTGGAAATAAAGCGTGAGCTGATATTTACATTGACGAGGCCAGAAGCCGTGTGAACATTAGTGATCCCTGGAGGAAGGCGACTTCTTCTGCGCCGCACACTTCCTAATCAATTAAATATATGTTTGTGTTTACATTTATATGTATACATGATCTATAAGTGTAGGTATATCTGTGAATGAATGTGTCTGATCGGTGTGCTATATGGATATGTGTATATATGTATGCAATATGTGGAGATAGTACATGATGTGTACAGCACACAGTTTGTATATGTATGTATCTAATCTGTGTATGCTGTATGGATATGTGTATCTACTTACATATATAATGTGTGTGTGTAATTAGATATATATATATCCATCCACATAAATGTATACAATCTGTGTGCTGTATGGATATGTGTATCTACTTACATATATAATGTGTGTGTGTTAATATATATAATATATGCACTAATGTATACAGTACCTATAAATGTGTGTGTAATTATATATATATATATCCATCCACATGAATGTATACAATCTGTGTGTACTATACGGATCTGTGTTCACTTATATAAGCAATATATGTATACAGCGCATAATGTATGTACTTACTATGTACAGTATCTATAGCTGTGTATATCTATGCACTATATGGACATGTTTATACAATATGAGTGTATATGGTACGTAATGTATGTTTTATGTATATGCACCTAAGTATACTGTATGTCTCTGTATGTAATCGGTGCGGACTATATAGATGTGTGTATTATGTATATAATTTGTGTGCATAAATATAGATTGCAGGTATGTCTCTGTGTGAAGGTATATAATCCGTGTGGATATGGGTATGCCGTTGAGGATATAATGTAGCTATTTGTATATGTGTTTAATCTGTATACTGTATGGATCTGTCTTTTTGCTACGTGTCTACATTCTTTATGTACATGTATGTAATACATATGAATATAACGCATGGATGTATCGGTATATTTACATATGTGCTTCATATAACACGCATCATATTTTAGGAGGTCTCTATATACTTGTGTGTCTGTGTATAAATATGTATATATACCCGTATGTGATGAGTGCCTGTTATGTACGTACAAACCACACAGAAGTCGTGTCATTGTATAACACATGCATTATTATTTCTAGATACATGGATTGTAGCAATTACAATAGACAGTGCAGACAAATGATACATTGTTTACCAGATACATTAGGTAGATGGATACATCAGTTCTCTCTATATTTAGTATAATTTGCGCAGTTGTGATCCCCACCCCTGCTTATAGTCTCATGCTATGGTAACCCTTCCCCTCCTCACCGGAGCCCCTTTTTTTATCGGAGACCATTTAGACAATGCACTTTTTCCCTTTGTAAATAATACATCACTTGTCCCACGGCCACATCTAATAGTGATGAACGCAGTCTCTGATTCAAGGACATTGTGCGACTGCTAGAGAGAAAAGCCCACCAGAAGTTCCCCACCGGCAATGTATGGTCAGCTTCTAGGAGATCCCACTGCCCGCTGACGCTGGGCTTCCAATGCTCAGAGCCCCCGATTGTGATGCTCCTCTGTTGGGGTCTTCAGCAAAGTATTATCGCTTCATTGGAGACCCCCGGAAAGGGCAATCACTGACCCATTAATAAATCAGATTAGACCCCTCTATAGAAACCCCGTACAATACCTTATTTTACATTCACTCTCCCCCATTTTGCCGAGAGAGTTGCACATTTTTGCATATTCTTACAGCGAGGTCCGCGTAGGTTTTGTGTTTGCTTCGCCGCCTGTCCTGCGTGCACAAATAGTTAATTGTATCGAAATTCGGCAACAATTATTTTGTACATCAAAGCTAAAAAAAAAATGTAAAGGGGGGAAATAAGTAATAAAGCGCGGAGCAAAATAAAAACGCTCCAAAATAAAGCTCGCCTTCGGGGAAGCCGGTGGATGTTTTTATTTTCTGCTCCAGTAAATATGTGGAATATTGGACTTTCTTCTGCTAAAAACACAACCCCCTGCCAGAATGCGCAGAGACGCCTTCTTCTTCCTTGTTTTTTCTTTTTCTGCCTTCTCACCTGAGGGTAAAATGTAATTTCTAACTAAATATATCATCATCCTTCTTTCTGTTCTATCTGTACTATCGCTCCGGCAACGACGTACAACGAGGAGAGATTTCTGACTGCAGCATTGAAATGATAAAAGCCATCCTTTAGAAAATGGCAAAATAAGTCAGCGAAAAAAATAGTTAAAAAAATGTGAATTTAAGTGAAAAAAATAAAAAAATGTTAAAATAAGTAAGTAAATAAAAAACACATTAAAATAACAATCATCATCATCATCATCATCATCATCATCTGTATAAGATTCGGTCCCAATAACTACAGATACATTTTGGATTAAAGCATTGAAGCTTTACTGAAAAGAAGAGAAATAAGAATTAGGATTTTTTAAATCATCATTATTAATTGAAAAAAGCTAAATAATGAAATGTTAATTAAAGCAGCGATAATTAAGTGGCCGATTGTTACATTCTAATTTATAATTGTCTATTTTATATGTCTGAAGGAATTTACAATTCATTTTCCTCTTAATGATTATTATATTTTTGCCATTTTTCATCCCATAAAATCATTTTTTTCGAACTCCCGTTTTTGTAATTTTTCTTGTCTTATTAATAGTGATGGATTTTAGGTTTTTTTTTATCTATCCTGGATAAGAGATTTAGAAACATGACAGATTTTATTGAGAAAAATGTTTAGTTATTTATCTTACCATTTCTCGGCAGCTTTTCTGCTATGAAGCCAGTGCCGGGAAATCTCCACTTTGACAGCTAATAGATATCTGTGTCATGGGTTGGTTTTTTTCTTCAGTGACATTGAGAAAATTGCAAGGGAGGGGATGGGAAATAACAAATAAAGTCAAATGATTAGAAAATCAATGATTTAGTGGAAAGTGATCTTTTTATCTGCGCTCGGAGTTCCTGTTGCCGTAGATCTAAATTTCAGTGTCTTTTGGGTTAACTCTAAATCCACAAGTCAAT
Source organism: Eleutherodactylus coqui (assembly GCA_035609135.1). Lineage (NCBI taxonomy): Eukaryota > Metazoa > Chordata > Amphibia > Anura > Eleutherodactylidae > Eleutherodactylus > Eleutherodactylus coqui. Next base: position 301,349,297 of record CM069408.1, read on the forward strand.
GGATAATAAGAATAGAGCCCGTAATATTGTCTTAGGCTTTTAGTTTACGAATACTCTACATGGTGTCCAGTTTTTGCCTTGGTCACAGTTTCCGCATTGAGTTGGCTACTTCTGTTCTGATCGCCCTGGGAGTCATTTTTACTTTTGACTCTTCCACGTTGGGCCAATTCAACTTTTTGTAAGGCAAATATGCTAAACTTTTTTTGCCAGTAGATGTGGTCGGTGACATTTTCGGGACTCTCCATATTAGAAAGTTCTATTAAAGTTGAAGCGTGTTATCATGGAAGAGAATTGCGATACTTTGCATTACGCTCTGGGATAGAGAGATAGACGTAGGATTATAAAAAACAATTTCTAGGCATTTCTAGATGATAAATTTAATTTTCTTTGCTATTTGGAGTCCGGCTTTGAAAATGCAATTGTAATGAATGCATTCAGAAGCGGAGAATAGATTTACCCTTGGCTTCAAATAGTCGACGTTATCGGGTTCTGTCATTCGTTCCTTCCTATTTTCAAGCTGCTAATTGATGTTTTTGAAGTCAGCAAGAAAATTGAAGGAAATGTCATGTGTGTACCAGTGCGGAAGTTAATAAGATTGACTTCGTTGACAGAATCTACAATGAGCGAAGAGACTGTATAATGGGACCACTGCGAATTCGTGTGCTCTCTTTGGAGTCAAAATTGACACCTCACGCTAGGCCGGCGGTCGATAGAAAGATGGAACATTTGGGGATGGATCCTAATCTCGCCTTCTTTTCCCCCTCCAACTTTGGTCTTTGGAGCTTATGTGGTGGCGCAAGCATCTGTTTATCCAGAGGGCTGAGCCAAAAGCCTTCGTTCAGTCTCCCAGTGCCCACCAACAATGCAAATTTTTTATGCTCTTTTGAGTTTGAAAGCAAAACAGCCTTGAAAAGGTTAGATTATGGGGTGTCGCGAGGAAAGATAGACTAATATTGGTGAGGGCTATTGCTTTAGCCAGGGGCTGCAAATCCCTTAGTCGGTCTAAAAAGAAACCATGCGGGTCTTCAACAGAATCTTTTTTCAATGAATTACCGAATACAAAAGACGAGATTTTGAGCCGAGGGTCGAAAAAAAAAATTTGGAAAAAAAGATAAAAGCCTCAAAATCTCCAGAGATCTCCTTTCCAAATAGGGTAAAAAAAAAACTTTGGAAAACGAGACCCTACTTTTGTCTCTCCAATAATTTGGGGGAATTTATTGGATTTGCAGGAGCTATAATTATGGAATAGATTAACCGGTTTGGTTCAGCGCATCTGATTATTTTTAGGCCTACGGGGAGAAGCGCTAAATCCCTAATATGTCCACTACCCCCAAGCGGTCTGTGTTTGAAGCCACAGCTCCAAATGCGGTCTTGACTGGCGCTTGGCCTCTAAGGATCGTCAAGCAGACACTATTCTCAGAATATCCAATTAATTCCATTGGCAATGATCAGTTAGCGCTTTTTTTTTTTTTTTGCCATTCTCGCCATTTGAAATGCAAACACAATGATTTTTTTTCCATTGGTCTGCGTCCCTTGGTTAAGCCGTTGCCGCGAGCTAAGAATTTCATCGAGTGATGAGTCCAGAGGCTGAGCCGATAAAAGGTTACCGTACGTGATTTGCGTGGAAAGCGATCATCGGATTTATGAATGTAAAAAAGTTCTTTAACTTTTATTTGACTTCCCTTCCCCCTCTCCCCCACCTCCCAGTATGCAAGCGAAGGGCATGGCAATTTAAGTAGGTGACTGGTAGCCATAGGATTTTGCATGTTGACATAATAATTCAGATCTCAAAAGTTGAGTGTGAGTCCATAGGAGTTGCGTTCTGACGACTAGTTGAGATTGGTGTGAGCTTGTGCCTGACTGTACAATGGAATCTATACAGTATGTGCAAATCTGGTAATATACATGCCGGCAAAAGTCGAGATTTTATCCTATATAACGGATTAGCCTTTTTTTCTTCAAAAAATGTTACTATTTTTTTTTTAACAAGCCAAAATGTTTTAATTGTTTCTATTGGCTGCCCTCCCCTCACCACCCCTCTCCATAGTCCTCGATTTTTTTTTTCTGATCTCGCTCGGATTTATTTTTATAACTTAACAGAGTCATCAAGAGTAGAACACAATATGTGCACTGCCGGAAATAGAGTGTAATCACTGAGAAATCTGGGCCGTCCTGACATCGCAACGTTAGGCGATGGCGCCTTAAGCTGCGGAATATCTCCACTGAATGTGCAATGCGCTGGGCATTCTTTGTTGATTTAAAGATCTAATAGATGTGTTTTTTTATCCCTTTCTTGATCTCTAAAAGTATTTTTTTAACAGCCAGAATGTGTGTAAAAAAGCAAGAGGAGGGAGTATTGCGCTTCAATCCTGTGTAATGTAGGAGGCTGGATGATACTGTTGGAGGCTTGACATGTTTCACTGGAAACATTCGTACCCCTTACCCAAATCTGCTTGCTGAAGGGATAGGCAATGGCGGTTACCCACTTTGCTTCCTCCTTCTTCTCGAGCTGTCTGTGAAGAGTGAAGCAGGTGACTCCCCGTGGCTCCATTTTCATGACAACATGCCATTAGAAATTGCAGTCCTGTTGATCAATCCCCCGTACGTGACAGCTTTGCCGCAAGGCCTGGGTCTTTGAGAACTAGCTCTATGCCTGTTCCCTCCTTTTTTCCTGCACTAATTGGGGAAACTTTTTACTGTGCTTGTGGCATAAGAAAGCCTTTTGAACACTGTCACAATTGAGTGTTGACTTCTTTGGAATTGCAAGTAGGTTAAGTATGAACATTAAACACAAAAAAAAGAGAAAATAATTAAAAAAAAAGGAAAACATGGATTAAAGAAGGTTTAAAAAAAAAGTGCTGATTGAGTTATCAAAAATCTATATTTTAATATCACAAATAATGGATTGATTTAATACAATATTAAAGCGTTTCCTTTGTTTCCTCGCAGAGGAGCTTATACTGGAAAACGGCTATTTTTGGTCATTTAGTGAAAGAATATTTAAAAACTGATACCTGATGTTTTTGAGTATTTACCACCGATATTGGTGAGATATTAACACTCAGATATGATGACGATGATGCAATAAATAAGTTATTTTACAATAGGTGAATTTTTTATATTTTACTTTTTAAATGTTTTTTAAATTCTTTATTATTATATCAGGAAGGTGCAGAATGTATTTTTTCCTTTGCCCGTGCGGCGCGGCAGCAGAGCGATTGCTATGCAGGGGTTTGCGGTGCCAGAACACTATCCCACTTTGTCCTTATTTGAATCCTTGTGATTCTCACGCGTTTTACGTGATGTAAGTACATTAATAGTTTTGCTTTTATACTTTGCTTAAAATGCTATCAAATATTTATACCATCCACGTGCTTCAGGATGCTATTGAAATCTCCCCGTGTCAGGTGCCATTCTCTCCCTGAGCGGGAACGCAAGGAAATGTTAATTTTATTTTAAGCCTCCATTTAGCAAAGACTTGATTGACAAAGAACAAGGTTAGAAAAAAAAAATTCTGTTTTTTTTTTTTATATGGCATTCTGGGTATATAATTTCTTTTGAAACCTGTAATTGGTACAATTAAGTATCTCCCCACTCCCACATTTGGTGGAGAAATCAAAAATTTACAAAGAAGCCGACGTGTTTTTTTTTTTTTTTTTTTTAATATAATTAATTTGTTGCCATTGTAAAAATCATTTGCTAAAATTTGCTTTTATTAACATTATCAAGACTGTGACTGGTAAGACATCAGATCAGACACAACGAGTGTGAAGGGCAGCTTAGGGAGAATTGGGCTTTAAACCCTCTGCAGATCGGAGTCAGGATCAAAGGCGCTTGTATTATATGGCTGTGTGAGACTTTGAAGTCTTGACTGCACCTACAGCACTCATTTCATCAAGTTCACTAGTGTCTTAATAGCAGATCAATAAGTTTCAAAGTCGGAGAGTTAATTTGAAAGTAGTGCTGATGCGTTCGTGCTGGGGAAGCAGGGAAAGCGAGGAGGAGAGGAAAAAAAATCACACTATTTAAAACTCATGAGTGTGATGTGTTCTTAATAGCTGCTAATGCAATTGGCAAAAATCACATTCCAAAATGGGAAATCAACTTGTTCCTCGCCGTGTCCTTACAAGAAAATCATTTCCCGCTCGGGATTGGGATCTAGGACGCATTTCGGACTTTTTCTCGTTTTTTTTTAATTACGTTTTTTATTATTTCGCAATTTTTAAAAGGTTATTTTTCATTTTGCACTTCGTTTTATTAAACTTGAACATCACATTTAGTTGTTATTTGGACAACCGTTTGCAGCTTTTGTTTATAGACCTCCTATGATTATCATATATCACGTTCCCGCAGTTTAGCAGCAGTTCATGATGACTTTAAAAATTAACGGCTTCACAAAAATGTATAAAAGTGTATAAATTGGTATTAAAAATATGGTAATTGCCATAAATATTAGTCTCATCGATAAACTAACGGAGAAAGCGAATATTTAAGATGCATTCCCATTGATCTGGTCATCGGCATCATTAGCCCTCCTATTGGAGCTTGAAGGGGGGGGGGGTTTTCCTTTTTTATAGATAATTCTAAATCTACATAAATTGATACTTTGTATCCCAATATAGCAAAATATCGAAAAAGGTTTTACCTGCAGTTCATTATTACATACATCCCGTCGGCCATAAAATAATCCTGTAAACCGGACGCCGCTTACTTCATATTCGCAATTTTTTTCTTTAATTGTTGCAAAAGTGTCAATGGAATAATAAATCTCCTGAAAAGGTCTGAGAAGCAGAGATAGCGGGAAAAGCCTTTAATTCTGTTTGTGGTTTCTTTTTATTATCGACTTAAAACCATCTGTATGTGGGGCAGAAGTGGGGGTGTTTTTGGTTGTGTTTTTTTTCCTTTTTTTTTTTTTTTGCATCAGGGGTCAAATTCACACCCTTTTGGAACAAACCTCTAATTTAGAATGTTCATCTAAGGGTTCTTAATGGTATTAGAGGCTATTGGGGTGGACAGTGGGAGCTGCAGATTAGCCACAGAAGCAGCAGAAAGGCGATTCATGGGGTAGATTTGCACATGAATCTCTTGTTCTAAATCCAAGAGTTTGGAAACGTAAAAGTAGTTTAAAATAAGTAAAAAAAATGGTATCCAATTTAATGAAATTGAGTGTTTTCCTTAAAAAAAAAATTGACCCCGGGACGGTCCGTGATTCTCACTTTACTGGGTGCGGGTTCGGAACATCCTTTTATTTGCTGATCCCAAAAACCTAAAAAAAAATCACCAAAGACCCCAATTTTCTATTAAGTCTTGTGTTAGTGGCTATTTTCCCTCTTTTATTTCACTCCACCCACCGGATCGGACATGTTATGTGATGTGTGTTGTGTTGTTTAGTCGGAGATGTCACTAGAAAACAGAAGAATGTTTTTTTTTTTAAAGAGTGCTTTAAATGTAGCACTTCATCTAGAGGCGAGTCTGATAGACCCCACTTGGGAGCCGGCAGATGAGAGTGAAAAGAACTGGAGCTGATAAAGGTGTTGCTTGTCAAATTTGTGTAGGAATTATTTACTGTGTCGTCTTATCTACCCCGCAAGAAGAAAAGTGAGGACAGAGAAAATTAACCCAGATGGGACTTCTATCTCTGCTCTCGCTGTTTTTGTCATTTTATTCCGAAATGGTAGATTGTATAATAGATCCCAGTTAAAAACGACAAACAAATGAGAAAAAAAAAAACATTTGACCAAAAAAAACTACAACAAAAACGCAGCATGGACTGAACTCCAGGTATCTTTTTGAAAAAAAAAAAAAAAAAAAGCAGTTTTTCCTACAACCGAAAGAAAATACCCATAACGAAACGGTTGATTTTATTCCGTAGCACTTCACACGTAACGATTTCTACTTCATTAAAAGCATATTAATCTGTTCCCCGCTCCCCTGGGAGACACCTTTAAGATGATGATATTGTATTTTTTCCCCCCCGAATTGTTAAAAAAAAAAAAAAATGTAGCAGATTTGGTCCCTGTCAGTCAGAAATAATTGTGTTCTTAATCTTGTCCCTGATGGATGACTCGGAGTTCAGCAACGGACTCTCTCCAATGACAAATACAATATTAATATTCATTAAGTGCTTTGACAATGCTAATTTTGATGCACTAGTAAAGGCCCTTCCAAACTTAGCGGCCAAAAGCTTTAGAGCTGCGCAAGGTGGCAGGATAATTTGTGCTGGTTTGCTGAGCTGAAGGCTTTTAAAGTCTTTCGCAAAAAAAACCTAGGTACCAGAAACTAAAAAGACTAAGGGGGGAAAGTTCTGAAGGCATTGGAAGGCAGGGCTGCGGAAATAATACGATCACAGCCCGCGAAAAAATTTGACACATCCGATGCAGCTTCTTTGAGCAAAATTTCTACAAAGTTGCAACAAAAAAGCCTAGCATGGTAAGTCAGCACATTTTTTGATTTTGTTTAATCTTTTTGATCTTTTCAATTATCGCTATTTGAAGATCAATAGTCATTTTCTTTTTCCCCCCTCTGCTTGGAGGCGCATTGGTGGGTATAGTTTTTGCAAGGATACCCATCGCTTTTAGAGAAGATATTCTCAAGTTTCTATGTCTTTTCCTTTCCTATTTTTTTGCTCTTCGCATCTGGGAGAGAATTTCCCCAATGCCAGGTCTGCCTGGACCTGCTCATACCACTCCAGGAGTCACCTGTGAGCGCCGGGCACTTCCTAAAGCCTTGAAATAGCGGGGAATCTGCTTTTTGGGGGTTGTTTTTTTTTTTTGCATTTTTAGGGATTTTTTTTTCCACCTTTTTTTAACGATCTGTTTATTTTCATCCTAAATGTAACAAATTGCTTTTCCTATTTTTTTTTGCATTATTTTTGATTTTTTTTTTTTTTTTTTTTTAGACCGTCTGTCTGTTTGCTCTTTTCGATAGAAGCACTTTATCTCCACGCTAAGCTGAGGAACTTTCTAGAGAAAGAGATTTGTCTTTTATATTTGCCAAGTCGGGAAGCAAAGTATTGTCTTTTGTTCCTGTCATTGAACTGAGGATTGGGGATGGTGAGGAGGGGGGTTAGGAGAGTGTAACACAAAAACTGGAGCTTTTATTAGACGATCGTCATTGAATTGGGGAGATCTTAATAATTTTCTTCTTCCCTACCAACTGAGATAATTCTTTGAATGCCTGAACTTGAGCATCTTAACTGAGGATCTGCCTGGGAAAGCTCCCATTGACTGATTCAGCTGCCGGCGTCCTCCTTGTCTGAATGCTTTTAGTGTAGAGTGCTGCCCTCCAGCGGATCATGAAACCTCTATCTATACACTAGCCTTATCATGACGGTGTGTGGAATACTTTAATCGGAAGCATGGTCCTAGCCTGGCACTATAGAGGAAGCAAAGTAAAACTTGTAAATGGTAAGCCTGCACGTCGTCTTACAATATTTCTTATGTCTTGCATGTCCGAGATTCCTGCTTTTTCTAATTCTGTCTATTTTGCACAGGATACATTTGACGGCAACCTCTGTATTTAGTTCTAGCTTTGTTTTACGATCCTTAAATGGTAGAACATTTTAATTTTTGCTTTTTCTGACATTTTTTTTTGAAATTTTTGCCTTTTCCTACAAAAATAAATTTTTGAATTGTTTTGAAATAATATTTTTGGAATCTGTTTATTTGTGCCATTTTTTGGTTCTTTTCTATGCTTTTCCACCGGTTTGATTCGGTATCGCTGGTCGTATGTCTGATTCAGTTCATTTTCTAGAGTCGAGGGAATGGTCTTGAAGCTCCGTCATTCTCCTGAGATTGCTGCTTGACTGGTGGAGCTGTAAGAAAGACATTAGTTTCCTTGCCGGATTGAGCGACATTCCAAAGCTGCTTGCTTTTTGCTTGGAATGCTTCTGGGCTCATCTCAGTTTTTGTGGGATTTTTTTTTGGTTGCTACTCTTGTGTTTTTTTTTTTTGTTTTTGTCATCGCCTCTGCCGGGGAAAGCAGGGTAAATAATTCCCAGCTGGGAATGCCTGTCCGGGTTACCGGTTATTGTTACTAAACTATTGGGACCTGTCCATCATTGGAGTTTACTTAGGAAATTGCACGTGTTTGAAAAGCAGGCAGTGGAGTGTGGTGACTGCTCTGAATAGAGGGAGGGAAGGCAATTAGCTGCCCTGTTGTTGGGTCCTTTTACTTGTCAAACGGAAGGCTCATTGCTTTTGTCACTGCCTTGTAAAGGGAAATCGCTGGCTTTTGTTTTGGCATTAAGAGCCTTAAAGATTTCTGGCTGACACTGCCGGGCCGGCCGGATGTGTGGAGGCGAGCGCTGGTGCGCTTCATCATTTTTTATAAAGTGTTCAGAAAAAAGTGGCAAGTGTGCGAGGGGCTCGAATATCTGGGAGAGAGGAATCTTCACGGCCTCGTCCCCTCGTATTGCGATACGCTGACACAACGCAGTCGTTCCCGAGCCTATAACGATCCATGCGGCAAAGTTTATTGAATGTCAAGTGTCGAGAAGTTGTCCATAAGGTGCATTAAAATTTGTGTTACTTTGTGGCACTTCAAGTCAATGGCCTTAGTCTGCAAGAGTAAGGAGAGTGCAGTGTGTTAGACCCCCTCGCCTGAGCGCAGCACAGAGGGGCTTGTGTGTGGGTTAGGGGCTTAGAGCTGCTGTTTGGCCACTGGGAGCCCCGGCTAACAAAAGCTCTCTTATGTATTGTGTCTTCTGCTCTAAATTGATATTTAATGCTGAGTGAAGGTTGCGGGAGCGGCGCGCTGAGCAGGCCACACACGTCTTGTCACTCCTTGATACCGTGACAGCAGCTTTTTTTTCTCCTCCAACCTTTTCCCAAGGAATTTCTTTGCACAATTTAACCGGGGAGCAAAATATCTTGTGTTGGATAAACTTTGCTGCACTGGATTCCTCCTTGACGGCTCCATATTTCCTCTGCGGTTCTTGCTTTTGCCATTCGCTGGTTTTCGGCACGGTGCACCGATCACGCATCAACTAAGCAACATATCTAGTTTTGTTTTTTTTTGTCTGTTTTTCTTTTCGCTTTTTCCTCTTTTTGTCACCATGACGGGCTCTGGTGGTTCTCACTAGTTAGGGAATATGACTAGTTCACTTGGGGCGACTTATTGGGCACCATTCGGAGTGGACCAAGCATCGGCGAGGTTGTTGGGTGGTATTTAGTCAGTGAATGTTTTTGAGACCTCTGGATAGAAGTGGACGCAGCTTGGCCGAGGAAACATTGAGCTGGGGTGCTGGGGGGTGGGTAGTAGACGACAGGCATGTATACCAGGGATGCTGTCTTGGTTGATCTGGACAGGGCAAATGACAAGAAGACTATGCCAACCTGTGGATTAACTTTACTGCAGGAGCTTGGTAGCTGGCATGCCAATCTCAACTGTTGGGTGAGTAACTGCATCTCTGCTTATGTTTTGTTTTTCTGGGATGGGTAAACAGGGATCCCCTCCTCTTACATGCTACCAACTAATTTAACCCTTGCAATGCTCACCATATGTTCCCAGATTTATATCCATAGGCATTGATGATCGGGTTTGGGACTGACTCTCCACGTGAACCGGAGGTGCACAGCTGACGGAGGGGATAGTGTGAGGGGCTCGGCAAAGAGGTCCATTACCTCTCCTCATTATCACCATGTCAGGCCGTGCACCAGGATAGCAAAACTGTGCAATGGGGAGAGGAAAGGTCGGGTCAGAGATTACACAGTGACAATATCTAATTGTTTCTGCCTCTCATCCAGTCCAAATTGAAGAGGAAATAAGAGCTGGCAGCCGGCTGCCACTGAATATGTGCTAATTAATTCACTACAAAGTGGTTACGCTGCTGTCACTGGCTACAATGCCCGACACCCGCCTGTTGCATGTCGCCCCGTCCAGACCTTGTTTAATGTATCAGGATTTCCATTCTGTATCAGTCCTGGGTTCCAATGTGGAAGGTGGCAGCCGGATGCACAAGGCCCAGTGTGAGCGAGTCCAGCTGCCTTATATCATATCCATATCATACGTTGTATTTGCGTCTATACATTGTACAGTCATTGTCGCTGTTATTTGCCGCACGCTGCCTGTATTGATGAACAAAAGGTTCCTGACGCCCGGGCGATGAGAGAACGCACAATACACGCCGGTTGGCGGCTTATGGTAATAATAGGATGGTTTTACATACCTGAAATTCTCTATATGAGGGCCCCCCCCCCCCCCCACCTCGCTCACCCTATAAATGTTATTAACAAAGTGTAACATTATATGAAAGTCATAGACCGGAAAGCTGTGGGTGTCGGACCTATCAGGGGTATGAGCCATATAATGATCCGCCGGCCGCTTCATGCAGGATGCCACAAGGTTCATGCACAGGGCAGCCAGCGGGGTCATCCAGTTGGCGGAGGGGATGCAGGAAATGTCCGGATTTTGCATGCTCTGCATTGTTATTGCCGCAGAGCGAGGGTTGTGGGACAGTGTGGGAAAGTTGGATCTCACATTCCAGAATGGGCCGGCTGAAGAGCTTGCACTCTGTTCTTGTGGTTCTGTGGGGCTTCACTAGTAATGTGGTTTATTGGGATGTCACGTGTGGATGCTGCTTGTTACCTGCGTATTGTGGCGCCTTGTGCCTTTTATTATAGGCCTTTTGTCTGGTGGCTGTGTGGAGAGCCCTATAGCGGGTGCATCCGTCGTCTAGTATCTCTGTGGACGGTATAGAGGAGCAGCACATTATTTCCATACGCATTATAGGCTGTATATTTGGGTACCCCAGGGTCTTTCTATTGGCTATGTATAAGGTATGGCACCTCATAGTTATTATACTGGCTGTATATAAGTGAATAAGCATTGTACAGTCAGCGTATACTAGTATCATGTCCATGGAGCATTATCCAGCATCCAGGCTGTATATAGGGTACCGCACTGTAAAGACAGTATACAGGCTGTATGTAGGGGTGCGTCATCTCAGGGGAATTATACAGGTTATATGTAGTAGTACGGCACCCCAGAGACATTATACTGACTGTACATTAGAGACATCATAGACCTTCTTCATAAGTGCTCCAAGAACATTGTAGAAACATGTCATACAGACTATATGTCATAGTAGGGATACAGCACTGTACAGATAGTAGCCGGTCTGTATATGGGGACTTAGGACTCCAGAGACATACTATAAACTAGATATAGGTTGTAAGGGACAGAGCACCAAAGACATTAGACCACTTATATATAGGGGGAATCCGTCGTCATATAGGGACTTTACCTGGACTGTATATATATATATATATGTGTGTATGTGGGTATGTAATTGCTATATGATGTACTGTATTGTGTCCCATGTGGACCGTAAGCACTATGTTGTACTAGTATATGTGACCGGTCACATATGGTTTTTGCTGCCAGTTGCATGTTTTGTAGTTATGGTTTCAGGTGTTCATCATCAACTGCAGGGTACGGGTGGCGCGAAACACATGGCACATGTATGTGGAGCCTCAGTCTGAATGTATGTGCCCTGGGCGTTCGGGGAGTCGCTCCTCATCTGTATGCTCAGTAACTCTTTGGCTTTTATCATTTAAATTATAGGGATCATTGTTCCCTAATGAACGGGGCTCATTGCTTCTATAGCCACTTTATATATATATGGGATGTATGTAAGCGCCGCTCCCTGCATTCACCGCTGTAACAGAGCATCGTGAACCCGGGCCCGAGTCTTGGATTTGCAGCGTTGCTGATGCTGTAGAGGTGGCGTTTGACCCCATTACTGTGCCTAATTCTGTAAGTAACTGTAAAAAAGTATTCCTGACTGTAAGATGACCGTCCATCACAAGGGTGCAAATATACATCCAGTAACCGCTGGTATAGTACACTATATGATGTATACAGATGACTACATAATAGCGCCATCCATTATATATGCGTACGGTTGTGGCCTAATATGTGGTTAGTGAAAACCCTAAATCCTGGAGTTATTCTCATTTATTCCAGGTTGCAGACCGCTCCTTGGGCCACTTTGGCTTAATTTGTGGCCTTTTTAATGAAAACTTCTGTAGACATAACTAGAAAACCACCAAAAATGTAGAGACCAGTTGGAAAGTTCCACCCAGATTGGACACCGTACCTCAAGGTTGTCCATCCACTGAAGAAAATGCATCTCCAGCGCTGGTGGATAGACATGGATGAGCCTGGCTCATGGTGCCCACTTGCTGGGGCTGTAAACTCTCCTCTTACTGGAGGGGGCACTGAATATCGCCACGTGTAGAGGGCACCTTTTATGGGGTCATGACCCCAGTTAGTATCAGCCCAGATTATCTTCTCATCCCTACAGCTTCATTCATTCTTGTTACTGTTTTTTTTTTTTTATAGGCACATCGGTTCGGGGATTTCTCAGAAATTATTAACCCTTTCACCAAATTAATACCTAATTTACACGGATCATATTTTGCTTTTTCTGGATCAATGCAGCATGAAAATAATAGATTGGACTTGATGGAATTGGTCTTAAGATGTATTAATATACTGACAAATATGCGGAACCCCTTAGATTCAGTTTCTTTGTTATCGGCCCCCCCCCCCCCCCCCCACTGTGTGATATAG